>LBNU01025197.1:14648-65186 GCA_014162995.1 Artemisia annua
CTGACAGGTCCAAAGAGATCCATGTGGAGAAGGTGAAGACAGCTTTTGACTGAGAAATTTTGTTTGGTTTTGAATGAGGCCCTATGTTGTTTTCCTTTTTCACATGCTGAGCAAGGTTTGTCTTTGGAAAACGCCAGTGAGGGCAAGCCAAGAACTTTGTTTTGTTTGGCAAGGTTGTTGATGTGTTTGAAGTTGAGATGTGAGAGTCTTTTATGCCATAGCCAGTTGATTGCTTCACTTGCCTTTGTGAAGAGACAAGTTCCATTCTGAGTGAGTGTAGACATGTTTAAGACATAGACATCATCTCTTCTTGGTGCAATCAACACAACTTCTCTGTTGGCATTAAAGATGGTTCCTCTCTTGTCATCAAACTGAACTATGTATTTTGCATCACATAGTTGGCTGACACTGATGAGATTGTATTTGAGTCCATTTACATAAGCTATCCTAGTAAAAACTATACCATTGCAGTTTACTGAACCATAACCTTCAGTGGGAGCTGATGAGTTATCACCAAATACTACCTTGGGTCCTAGTTCTTCTATATATTTGTGCAGATACTGCTTCACGCCAGTCATGCTTCTTGAGCATCCACTATCTAGATGCCACACAGGCTCCCTGGCATGTTTCTGCACAAATAGTAAACTGAGTTAGTTCTTTCTATTGACCCACCTTTTAGTAGGTTTGGGCCTCAAGGATTTCTTAAACTTATTGATGGACTCATGATCAGTGGTGGAGTGGACTTTGCTTCCACAAATTGTGCATCTTAAGCTTGAAGAGGACACTCAAACTGTTTGCACAGTTTGTAGCTTGTTGAGCCAAAGATGATGTCATCAACATATATTTGAACCAAGATCACATCTTCCTTTGTCCTGTAGATGAATAGTGTGTTGTCTATTCGTCCCCTGACAAATTTGTTCTGGATTAGAAAGGCTGAGAGAGTATCATACCATGCCCTAGGAGCTTGTTTAAGACCATAGAGAGCTTTGTCAAGCTTGCAAACATGGTTAGGGAACTCATAACTTTCAAATCCAGGAGGTTGTTGAACATAAACTTCCTCTTTAAGTTAACCATTTAGGAATGCACTCTTGACATCCATTTGGTAAGCTTTGAAGTTCATGTAAGAGGCATAAGCAAGGAAGATCCTGATGACTTCCATTCTAGCAACAGGGGCAAAGGTTTCTTCATAGTCAATACCTTCCTGTTGATTGTAGCCTTTGGCAACAAGCCTTGCTTTGTTTTTGACCACAATGCCATTTTCATCAGTTTTGTTCTTGAACACCCATTTCATGCCAATCACATAAACACCCTGAGGGCATTCAACTAGGGTCATGACATCATTTTTGTCAAATTGTTCAAGTTCATCATGCATGGCATGAACCCAACTTGGATGTTTCATGGCCTCTTTCACTGTCTTGGGTTCGATGGTTGAGATGAACCCTACATACAGACATTCATTGGCTGAGGCTGCAGTGAGTTTGGCAGCCATCCTTCTAGTGAGCATTCCCTCAAAGACAGGTTCACCAATGATGTTGACAAGCTCAATGTGTTGGTGTCTAGACCATCTTTCTTGAGGTCTGGGGTAGGAATTTGAGCTTGTTGAGGCCTGATTTGGAGGTGGAGTGGGTTCAGGTGTAGGTGCCTGAGGTTCCTCAGGAGTTTGGTCTTCAGTGAGTTCATTTTGAATGTCATTTTCAACAATTTCTAGATTCTCAGGTTCAATATGAGATATCTGATTTTGTGCTTGTTGAGCTTCAACAAACTCACTGATGGTAGGATAAGGAAGGTTGTGAGGGATGATGTAGTATGAGAAATCTGCATCAACCTGATATTGTGTGGAAGAGTTGTTTTCAGGATGATATTCATCAGGAGGATATCTTGAAGAATTGTCAATCCCAATTTCTTCCACTGAAGAGTTGAAAGACTGAATGGCTTCAGTGCTTTCATCAAAGGTGACATGATAGGTTTCCTCAGTTTGTTGTCTTCTAGTGTTGAACACCCTGAAGGCTTTAGAAACCAGTGAGTAGCCTAAGAAATATCCATCATCAGCCTTGGCATCAAATTTGCCTAGGTGATCCTTGTGATTATGAATGAACACAGGACACCCAAACACATGAAAGTAGCTGATGTCAGGGATTCTACCCTTGAATATCTCATAGGGTGTTTTGTTGTGTCTTTTGACAACGATGGACCTATTTTGAGTGTAGCAGGCTGTTTTGATTGCCTCAGTCCAGAAGTGTTTAGAAAGGGCTGACCCATTAAACATTGTTCTAGCTGCCTCAATGAGAGTTCTGTTTTTCCTTTCAGCCACTCCATTTTGTTCAGGAGTGTAGGGAGAAGAGAAATTTTGATAAATTCCCTTCTCATCACAGAAACTCTCAAGGTCCTGATTCTTGAATTCAGTCCCATTGTCAGTCCTGATTTGTTTGACTTTGATGTCATTTTGGTTTTCAATGTTCCTGACAAAGGACATGATGGTCTCAGCTGCCTGACTCTTCTTGGTTAGGAAGTAAACCCAAGTGTATCTTGAGTATTCATCCACTATAACCAAGGTATACTTCTCATGGTGAATGGACATTGGACTAACAGGTCCAAAGAGATCCATGTGGAGAAGGTGAAGACAGCTTTTGATTGAGAAATTTTGTTTGGTTTTGAATGAGGCCCTATGGTGTTTTCCTTTTTCACATGCTGAACAAGGTTTGTCTTTGGAAAATGCCAGTGAGGGCAAGCCAAGAACTTTGTTTTGTTTAGCAAGGTTGTTGATGTGTTTGAAGTTGAGATGTGAGAGTCTTTTATGCCATAGCCAGTTGATTGCTTCACTTGCCTTTGTGAAGAGACAAGTTCCATTCTGAGTGAGTGTAGACATGTCTAAGACATAGACATCATCTCTTCTTGGTGCAATCAACACAACTTCTTTGTTGGCATTAAAGATGGTTCCTCTCTTGTCATCAAACTGAACTATGTATTTTGCATCACATAGTTGGCTGACACTGATGAGATTGTATTTGAGTCCATTTACATAAGCTATCCTAGTAAAAACTATACCATTGCAGTTTACTGAACCATAACCTTCAGTGGGAGCTGATGAGTTATCACCAAATACTACCTTGGGTCCTGGTTCTTCTATGTATTTGTGCAGATACTGCTTCACACCAGTCATGCTTCTTGAGCATCCACTATCTAGATGCCACACAGGCTCCCTGGCATGTTTCTGCACAAATAGTAAACTGAATTAGTTCTTTCTATTGACCCACCTTTTAGTAGGTTTGGGCCTCAAGGATTTCTTAAACTTATTGATGGACTCATGATCAGTGGTTGAGTGGACTTTGCTTTCAAAAATTGTGCATCTTAAGCTTGAAGAGGACTTAGATGGCTGGGAGACATTTGTTGTCAGTCCTCTTCTAGCCTTGATGACATTATCATGTCCTGAAGCATCATGGGAAGGATCTCCACCTATATCACAGCAATGATACATAAGGGAGTCAACTGGGTGATGGTCATTGAAACCACAATGTGTGCAAGGTTTAAGAGGCACAACCTTAGGTTTCAGGGTTTGCTTTGATGTTGAAGCATACTTGTGAGCCTGAGCTTTGTAGTTTGCTTGATTTTTCAAAGATGTGACAAAAGAGAGGTGATCAGAAGTCCTATGGTCTTCTTGTTTGCATATCATACAAAATAGGATTCTGTAGCAGTTATCAGTGGTGTGGTTTGTGTAACTGCATAACTCACATCTCTTGAGTGGCTTTTTGATGGATTTTGGTTTTGATGTGGTTGAGGAAGCTGAAGCTGGTTCCTTATCCTTAAATGAGGTTTTATCATTTGATTGCAGCTTTTCACTCAGCTTCCTGACTAGTTCAGCCAACTGATCAACCTTAGATTCAGTGCTGGCATTAATAATCTCAGTAGAGATGGAAGGTGTTGAAGCTTCAGTGGGAGTTGCAGTTTGCTTGTTTTGTTTAGAACTGGGGTTTGACTCTAGGATTTTTCTTGGTCCAGCTTTCTATGACATCTTTTTCTTTCTTAAATTCTTCTTGAAGAGTATGGTTTTGTTTTACAAGTTCAGTATTTTGAATTTGAAGTGTAACATTTTCAAGCTTAGCTTGTTTTAAAACAAGAAGTTCATCCCTACAGTTATTTAATTCATATGTGAGTTTGTTAAATTTTGAAAACAGATTTAACCTTTGCTCTTCAACATACTTAAGATCAACATTGATATAGTTCATATAAGATTGCCAATCAGATTCATCATCCATAGAAAGTAAGATGTTTACCTTTTTCATGGTGATGTTGACCCATTCGCCATTTCTGGCACTGCTTTTTCCAACAGCAAGCTTGTTGTCCTCAGAGAGTGCCATCAGTGAACTGACATGAACTTCTTCTTCCTCTGAGGACACTTCTTCCTCTTCCCAGTCATATGTTTCAGCAACTAGCCCTTTGTTTTTGTTCTGAGCAGGTTTGCTAACTTGAGGAGACTGAGAGTTTGAGGGAGCAGCTTCAAGAAGAGCAAGCTTGGCTTTTGCTTTCCTATACTTTGTTTCAAAGTCTTTCTGAGAGTTTTTCTCAGTGTGGTTTTGAAAGTATTGAGGAGACTGAAACATTTTGGGTTGAAATTTCCCAATTCCTGAGGAGTGATTTCCTGAAAACTTGTATGATGGTTCTGAAAGAGTTTTTGAGAAACAATCTTTAGCAAAATGGCCTCTTTTACCACATTTGTAACATTCAACATTATCATTTGGTTTTTCATTAGAGAAGGTTTTGTTTCTTTTGATAAAACGTTTAGAGTTAGCAAGGAGTGCTCTTTGTTGAAATTCATTTTGCAAATCATTCAAGTACTCCTATCTATCTCTTTCATCAGGCTCATCATCTGAGTTTTCTTGATAGTCCTGCACAATACCATTAGAGTAGAAAGCAGTTGATATGGGTGAAGCAGTCAAGGTCTTTTTCATTTCCTGAGCTCTCTTGGTCTCAGGGTATCTCCTTGAGATTAAGTTATCCTCATAGAGGTACTTTCCAAAGACTTCAGGAAGCTCAAGATTTTGAAGGTTATTGGCATTTCTCATACCATGAGAGAAGTTTAACCATTTCTCAGGGAGACTGTTGACAAAGCCAACATTGATTTCATGCTTAGACAAGGTGACACCATCGTTGGTCAGTTCATTTAGGAGGGTCTTATAGCGGGTATAGGTTTCTGAGAGACTTTCAGTGTCTTTGGCCCTGAAAGTATTGTACTCAAGTTTCAGGTCCATGACCCTGTTTTCCTTGGTATCTGAGGGGCCTTCATAGCTATAAACCAAGTCAGTCCAAGTCTGCTTGGCAGTAGGACAATTTATGACTGATTCCATTATATCGTCAGGAAGACATTATATAATGATGCATTTTAGGCGTTGGTCTTGGTTGACCACCCTCCTCTCATCTATAGTCCACTGACCTTCAGGTTTAACTAAACCTTCAGCTGTTTTTGGGATATATGGACCTTCATTAATAAGCTTAATGTAATAAGGTTCCATCCCGTTCAAATAGCAACGCATTCGCTTTTTCCATTTGTTAAATTTACCAACTTCAAGTCGGGGAGCAGTAGCAGAGTAGCTTCCTCCTTTTTTATCGACTAGTTGGGGTACATCATTATCAGCCATTTTGGGATCTTGATTTTAAAACTTTGATCACTCTGTGGTTTTAAGAAAGTTTTATAAACCAGAGGCTCTGATACCACTTGTTGGTCCCTTTTACCCGGTTAAGTTAACTATGAAGTTAATCTAACCGTGTATTATGGCATAATGATGTAATGAAGTTCTTTGATAAAACAAGATATAAGAGTAAAACGTAAATCAAAACACAAGGTAATTTTCAACGTTTAATTCTTATTAGAAATGAATCAAAGAATTATACCCAAGTGTTTGCGGAATAAACACTTTGGATTGAAACGACAAGTATGGTGTGTTTCTCCTCACTAAACTTAAGCTATGGTTAAGTGACAACTAAGGTACAATCGAGCTATCTCGAGTACAAGTATGTTCTTTGGAGGAGAAAAGGGTTTGTGAATGTCTAAGCATTAATTACACAAACTTCACATTTTCTCCTCTTTATGATCCTATTTATACACAAGTATAATACATACTATTGTCCAATGGATTAAAGACTTCATAAGACAAATCTTTAGAAGATCTTGTTTACTGTTGAAAGCAACCCATATTGGGTTAGAAGACAGATAACCTTTTTTAGGCTTAGGCTGGATTGTAGCCAAATAAGGAAAGTTTGACTTATAAAGTGATAAAGCACTTTATTAGAACAGTTCAAACTTTCCCTCCCAATCCCGCCTATTCTTCAGTCTTCAGGTAGCTTTCTTCAATCTTCATAGTTGGTGAGGAGACTTGGGGATTCAGTGAGCTATTGTCATCACTCACTGAATCCATCATCTTCTTCTTTAGCTTAGATGCCATTCACTGAGAGTCCGCCTCACTGAATAGAAAACCTTTCTTCGTTAGGCTTGTTCTAAACATCCTGAAGATGACTCACTGAGTGACTGTTCACTCAGTGACTTGATTATGTTTAAGGGAATTCAACACTTAGGTTATTTTATGTTCAAATCTTAGTTAAGGAACGCTTGGGTACTTTCAGTGACCCAACATGTACATATAAGTTATACGAGTGGCTAATAATTTTAACTCATTCATAACTAAATCAATAGCAAAAGTCAAAATTGGGATCTTCAGTCTAATTTGAACCTCTCATATGATTTCTAGCGCAACTATTTAACATATATGATTACATATGATCAAAGAAAAATATGAACTCTTGCACAACATGAAGCTGGAATAAGAAGATTGTTTGCTTGATTTAAAATCATGTTAATAGTGCATGATCATGAACCAAAGGATAATTTGAATGTAGGGTAAGTTGGATGTCGTTACTGTGCTTGTTTTGGACGTATTCTATTTTTTAAATTCCATTAAAATATTTTAGCTTCTTCTAAATGGTTTATTTTTCCAAGATTACATAAATTCCATATTGCAACAATTGCGACCGTTGCTAGCATTACACAAATGCGGCAAATTGCGGTCTAATGCAAACACATTTTTGGATGGCTTCGCATTAGGCACTATGATGCGAAATCCTAAATGCAATGCAATGATGCGTGCAATTTACATAATGATGCGCACATTTTTAAACCAAGATGTTGATTTCGTATATACCTCTTAAATTTAAATCCCTAAACATCAAGTTTTATTATTTTACTTTCCGTTGTTTCTAAACAAGTATAAGTCACATTGTTGCTCAATCGATGCTAATTTTGTATTGTACTCTTAGAATTATTTTTTCACTTGACAATTTCAATTTATAAAAAGTTGGTGTACACCATGAAATACTATTCTTTCTTGAAACCCAGCAAAGTAATTTAGTATCAAAAAAACAATATTTAATATCAACTTTGTATTTTTCTATGCATATATTTAAACTTTTGGCTTGTGAGAAATGACTGCGTTTGTCCCCCTCACACTCACACCATCTCCAATTCCACCTTCCCTTTATCTGCACTCATATCATTTCCCTTTGTTTTCTAATCTCTAGGGTTTCAACATATATCCAGATCTTTGTTTTTCTATAATTTCTTTTAACATAATCATATTATTTTATATAACCTCTAAGTTTTTATATATTTTCCTTGTCCAATTTTTTATAATTTTCTTGTTTTCTGTTGCTTGTGAGTGTGTTTTCTTTTCATAATCATATAATATCTATCATATCCATGGCTGGTTTAGATTTAGCCACTTCTCGTTATATTAATAACCAAAACCAAAGCCAAAACCAAAACCACCACCAGCAACAACAACTTTTCTCAAACTTTCATCAACAGGACGAGGAGGATGACGGTCAAGACCAGCAGGGTCTTGACCTCATCTCTCATAGCTCTGGTGGGGACGTCTCTGGAAGACGTCCCAGAGGCCGTCCACCAGGGTCAAAAAATAAACCAAAACCACCAGTTATCATAACTAGAGAAAGTGCCAACACACTTAGAGCTCATATATTGGAAATAGGTAGCGGATTTGATGTGTTTGAATCCGTTGCAACGTATGCTAGAAAGAGACAACGTGGGATCTGCATATTATCTGGAAGTGGGACAGTTACTAATGTTAGTCTTCGACAGCCGACTGCTGCGGGGTCTGTATTAGCACTCCAAGGTCGGTTTGAGATCTTGTCCTTATCGGGTTCTTTTCTGCCTCCACCAGCACCACCAGGAGCCACTAGCTTGACTGTATTCTTGGCTGGCGGTCAAGGACAAGTTGTTGGTGGGAACGTAATTGGGGAGTTGACCGCAGCTGGCCCAGTTATTGTTATTGCTTCGTCCTTTACAAATGTCGCGTATGAAAGATTGCCTTTAGAAGAAGAGGAAACACCGGTTGATGGGGTCCAGATTCAACCACCAGGTTCTCAAGATGGCAGTGGTGGTGGAGTAAATGGTAGTAACTCGTTTCCAGATCCGTCTTCCGGTCTACCATTCTTTAACTTACCGATGAATATGCCTCCAAATGTTCAGTTACCTGTGGATGGATGGGGTGGAGGAAGTAATTCAGCTGGACGTTCCAATAACAACAATCCATTTTGATTCAGATCGGAGTACTGGTTAGCCGTTTGTTTATTTTGAATCTGTTAGATAGATTGACATCAACTAAGATTCAACTCTGCATCGTTTAGATTTGTGAAGAAAAAGAAAATACCTTATTTGGATCATAAACAAAGGTCAGCAGGAATCTTTGCAACAATCTAATTTTCTTCTTTCTTCTATTGTAATGTTGAGATTTCATCTTCCATTTTTCTTATTTTCTTCTTTGTTTTTATTTGGATTTTTGTTACTTAAGTCACATGAAAATAGTTTCTTTGTGTTCATTTCAAACCTCTCTCTCTCTCTCACTCTCTCTAAACATATCAAAGTGTGATGAAGGTTTAGAAGTATGGGCTATTTTTGTTTTTCTTGCATTGTTTTCAGTAAAAGCAGTAAATACCAGAATCTACAGGTAATGTATGCAAGTTCAAATAAATTAAAGAATTTTGAGTGGCAGTTCTACTCTATGTTGCACGGGGACGGAAACGGGAACGGGGACCGGGACGGGTACGGGTACCGGGAAACGGCAACATCCTAAAATTCAAGAAACGGATACGGCAAGGAAACGTCTATGTGTTTTATAATATTTTAGTATATGGCAAATTGCCTTAAAAAAATTACATGATATCCAAATATAATTTGGTACGATATAGTGATAAACCCGATTTGATACATTACCATAGTTATATTATATAATAACACTAAGTTCTAGTTTATACTTTATACCGTATATAAATTTTAGTAGAGGTTCTACTATTAATTAGTAAACAAAATTTTCAAATGATACCTTAACTTTATCTTCTATTCTAAAGTTAACTTATCAATCTGTATTAGCTTTGGTCAACTTCAATTTTCAAAAATTCTTTTTACAATATGCGAGAATCTCAAAAAGGTAACAAAAAATCTTTTTACAATTAAACCAACTCATTATTTATTTCTCTCTCCAATATATCACTTCTTCCTCACCCTTTCTTCTTCCCCAACCCTTCTTCAACATAAACACCGTCAAAAACTCGGTTTTTCATTTTCAGGACGGGAAATTAGGTAGGAAACGTGACTTTTTTAGCCAAAAACGTTTCCCCAAACGTTTCCTAGATAAGGATCGGCATACCCCAATTGAAAAAACGTTTCCACTTTTCCCGAGACGTTTCCCGGGCGTTTCCTCGCGTTTCCCGGCGTTTCCCGTTTCCGGGACGTTTCTGGTACGTGATACGGCGTCCCGGCGGCGTTTCCGTGTATCCTAGGTTCTACTGTAGAGATTTTTCTACTTATTGATTACTGTTCTATAAGTGTTAAATTATTCAACAGGTCCCAAATTTAATTCAACTCATTTACTATGCATAAAGTTTAGACTGATATAGTTTGAACTAAAAAAACAAGTTATTCTTGCTCTTGTTATAACTGTTTTTCTTTCCGGTTTTTTCGGGTGAAGGAGAAATTCATGTAGGATAATGACAAGTGCTCGGTAGTTATCTCTTGCATAATTTACTAAATTTGCTCAACTTTTGTATGCACCATTTATAGCACTTTTACTACATGTTGCACAACATCAGCATGTTCCCCATTAAAGTTCTGGACATGGCTATCTTTTTTGTTGAAACCCATGCCATGTTGTCTAAGTGTTCCTGGTCTTACTCTCCTACTGTCTTTTTTTTCTATCTCTCTCTTACATACACAAGACACACACAAAATGTAAGCAATTCGTTCTTGTCTATACGGAGGGTACTGTTGTATAGACATTTTCCATGAATCGAAAATGAGCACCGCATGACTTGTACTAATTCACGTTTTTAAAAAGATCTAAAACTCATGCTTTGGTGACACTCGGTATATAGCTGGATTAAAAACAGCTAATGCTTATTTTGAGCAAGTTGTGATTGGTTGGGATGTTACTTTCTTGTTCATTTGGTTTAGTATTGGCATTTAGTGTCTCTTAAGAGCATCTAACACTAGCTCACAAGCTATCTAACAAGTTGTTCATATAATGTTTATGGTAAATTAAGATTTGCTATCTAAATGTTATTTAATTCACTCCTCGATGGAAACGAATCTTGTGGTTGATTTAAGACTAAAATAGTGCTTAGCATGTGGGTAACATTTGATTTGTTCTTAATAAATTTCATATTAATTTTATGCTGCAAAATTCAATTCTAATCAGCTAAGGAAGAAGAGTTAAAACTTACAATTATAAACCACACTACTAGGGTTTCCATAGCAACGATTTTACAAGATATTCCATCATGTTTTCTATTTAACATTCATAGATCTTTGTAACTTCTAAACTGAAGCCTATGCAACTGTTGTTGATCATTCTTTAATTTGATTTTCTATATACCCAAATATACATACTTGATTTTATGGTTAATTCAGTTTTCTTATGATGTCTTGGCATACATTGTTTTGTCAAATTGTGCTTGATAGATGGTGCTAGCTTCTTTGCACGAGTTTTGCGGATCGAGTGATGTAGTTTTAACTTTATTTGTTTCTCTAATTTAAATGTATGTTTAGTGGTTTGTTAAACTTAATATGACATTAGCAGGGAAGCCTAAAACCCAAATTCATACAATTATACAACCATATCATAGAAAAATCATTCTTAATCAATTTATTATGACTTTAATGTAATTCTTTTCTTTATCTTTAACAAAGGAGATAAATAAAACATATTGAAGACATCCAAAGTGTTAAATGATGTAAACCCCGCTGTTATAATGTTTATTGAGGCAAATATAGAGGTTATATGAGAGGAAACTTAAAACCCTAAACCTACAAACGGGCTTGGGCTTATTTATTATCTAACACTCCCCCGTAATTCGAGCTGGTAATCGCAAAAGCTCAGATTAATTATTAAAACTTAAAGCCAAAAAAAAAAAAAAAAAAAAAAAAAAAAAAAAAAAAAAAAAAAAGGTAGTTATATTGAAAAAATAATAATAATAATAATAATAATAAAAATAATAAGACTTTGATAGGTACCGAGCCACGTAATCCGGAAAAGAGTGATTCTCTTTTCCTTTCGATGACTGTCTGGACTTATAACGGTGCATGACGGAGATTCCGACCGGTGGAGGCAGCGATTTTGGTATACCTTTTTTCGGAATTTTATTATGAATCCACGGCCGCTAGTTAATGGTGTCAGCTAACGCTTAGCGGATTGAGAGTTATAAGAAAAACAGTGAGCGATTGTTGTTTTCTGAAAACAGCTTGTTTCGGTGCGTCCCCATGGCAACAGTTGTGATTCTGATATGCATTTCTTCATAATTTAATTACGATGCCATGACCGTCGACCTCACCAGTGAACTCCTTACAGTTTGAGAGTTATGACCAAAACAGTAGGCTGCATTTTTATTGTTTATTTTTTTATACGGATAAACGGTGGTGGCTAGGGTTTGACGGGCTGGCATTGAGGTGGCGGCTCCAGGTAGCCGACAAGGTCCAAGGATGAGACCTAGCATGTTAAATGATGCAAACCCCGTAGGTTATAATATTTATTGAGACGCGATATATGCAGTTTACATGAGAGAAACCCAAAAATTCTGAACCCACAAACGAGCTTGGGCTTATTTATCATCTAATACAAAGTTCTATATTTATAACTTTTTAAGTATTATGATGTTATGCAAATTCTTTTGTATTCATTCACCAAATATAATCACTTCTACCAAAAGTATCCAAACAAGGATAGCGTACAACTGCAATATGTTAGATTCCTTGAACCATGTAATCTTGCGAATATGCTGCAGAATGGTAATGGCTTGCGTTTTCTAGATTGTGAGATAAAAAGACTCAATATTATATGAAGTTGTAGTTGTTTTTCGAAAGAGGTTCTCTAATGATGAACATGACTTTGCTTTTGGGGCTTGTAAGAATAAACACAGATGAAGAAATGAATAGCTTTATTGCTGAAGCAAAAGGGAAAGTACCAGTTGTTCATATATAAACTATTCAAAGTGCGACAATCCATTAAACTATGATTAAAGGAGTGGTTAGTGTAAAGTTACCTACTCCTTTTCCATCTTTGATATTTTATTTTGACATCAATTTTTAATTTGGAGACCACATGACTTGTATTTGCATCCAGAAATTAGAAAGCTTAGCAAATTCCAGCAAATTAGAGAGCAACTTATACCTCGATAGACATACTTTCGTGCTAAATCATTGCTTACATAGTCTTTAGACGTCAAACAACAAATATTAGCGAAGGAGCTGCTCTAACTTGACCTACACATTTGTCTGTTTCTATGATAAACAATCAACAAATTTTCTAAAACCTCGCGTGCTTTTGGATTGACATAATGAGATACTAATGATGTAGGTGATAATGTACCCTCCGAGTAGGTCGAAGGACTCCCCTCCAGGTCTACTCGAAACCTACATAATCGCAGGCTCTGGCTAGCCTCCTAACACTCTCATTGGCGTAAAACTAATCTCTTATGATCTAGTTACCAGCTGGGAATTCGTCAAACGAAGGAATAAGCCCTCCGGGGTATTCTTCAACGAACATAAGATGGAAAGAGAGTAAGACCAAGTCTTACCCACGTCCCCCGTCTTATCCATGTTCTCTCTTCTTCCTTGACTGACCCGTTAATTCAGGAAGAGTGGACATCAAACCCTAGCAGTTAACCATAAAATCATGGGACACCCCCATGATCTCCTACAAACATGAAAACACTCTCCAAGGCTGTTTTCTTCCCCTATAAATAGTCTTGGACGAGTTTCAGTTCTGGTATGCAATCCCTCTCACCTAACTTTACTACATTTATACTTAAACTCTCATACCGATCACTTATTCACACGCCGGAGATGGTTCGCAGGGTCCAACCCCTGCGCAATCACTTAACGTAGTGTTTTAGTATTTCTTATTTCAGGTTGTATCCAAGCTTGGCGTAATCACAACAGCCCTCATTTCCTTTGATCCCCATCGAAGGCCTAGTAGTGCAAATTATTGTACAATCAGTGGCGCCATCTGTAGGACACGCTACAATTAGTCCCGTTATTTTCAAGTAGAATAACCAAGTCAAATACACTCGCTATTATTCCGGCATGAATTCAGAAAGAGAGGTTACACCCCCACCGAGTTTCTCGTCTTTAACCCCTTTACCCATAACTGACACCAACAACCTTCCGCCAATCACGGCCTCCACCTTTACCACACGATCTCACCCTGAAATAACGCCCAACCACCACGCATCAACGTCAGCTAATCCAGAGCCCATCATTAGCCCCGCCTTTGTCGATGCTAATTACGAAGAGCTAGAGTCCTTGTTAAGGGCTCGAAGGAGGCAAATTAGAAACACGGAGATGCGAAAGGAGTTGGAATACTCCAGCGATGAGTATGACGAGGAGATCGAGATGGAACCAAGGCCTTCGGTCTCGAGGGCTCATCACCCCATCCTGCGTATTGGGTCTCCTGCGGGTCGAAGGGCTGGAGGAAGGAATGTAGGCTTTGAGGGAGTCCCCGAAAGAACTCCCACTAGGAGGGAAGGAACTGTTGCCGATGGCTCTAATGGGAGGAGCCAACAGAGGGAAATCACGGAGGTAAATCTACCTCCACTACTAGCAGCACATCTGGGGAGAACCGAAGGAGGAGTTCCACTGCAGCCCTCCCATGCATCTGGTGTGGGAGGTAACCCAGGTTCAGTCAACACAGGAGGAAGTCTCCCTTCCGTTGGCCTGTATCCCTAGTTCCCGGTTCAAAGTTATCCTCCAAACCTTTATCCCCCCATGAATGGGCAAACTGGAAATCAGTATTCCTCACAAACTGCCGTACCCTATAACCATCCCTTGATATACCCTCCGTATACCATGTATAATGGCTACCCTCCAAACACGAGTACAACTCATCCTTTCTACACTAATCAACCCTCTTCAAGGGTACCCATGAACATACCACCTTACACCCACTCATACGCAGAGCCCGCAGGTCCTACGACACCCTTTGTAAGGTGGATTGAAGACTATCCCTTGCCGGATGGTCTAAAGATGCCTTCACATATAGGCACCTACGATGGGAAGGGGGATCCAGATAATTTCCTACATCTGTTCGAAGGAGCCATAAGGATGCAGAAATGGGTCATGCCCGTAGCCTGTCATATGTTTACGTATACCCTCCGGGATTCCGCACGTATTTGGTGGAATGGGCAGAAACCGGGAAGCATCATCAACCTTGATGATTTGAAGGCTAAGTTTCGATCTCACTTCAGCCAACAGAAGAAGTTCACAAGAACACACCTCACGGTGCACAACATTAAACAGAAGGAGAACGAAAGCACAAGAAATTTCGTTACTAGGTACACTGACGAAACTCTGCAGATTCTAGGCTTACACGAGGAGCAACGCATCTCTGGCTTCGTCCATGGCCTACGCAACCGGAATCTTGTGGAATTCTTATCCACGGATCTTCCGGCAACATACANCACGGTGCACAACATTAAACAGAAGGAGAACGAAAGCACAAGAAATTTCGTTACTAGGTACACTGACGAAACTCTGCAGATTCTAGGCTTACACGAGGAGCAACGCATCTCTGGCTTCGTCCATGGCCTACGCAACCGGAATCTTGTGGAATTCTTATCCACGGATCTTCCGGCAACATACAAAAGCCTAATGGAAAAAACATACATGTGGATAGAGGCCAAAGAGGTATCTACCAATGGGGCTCCTATGGAGAACAATAAAGAGCGAAGCCACCTTCGTGGGAAGGACAGAAGAACAAACACAAAAGCCATAATAGGTTTACTCCCTACAACAAGGGTCCGAACCATGGCTTATTGGGAAACCTCACGAAGTCTCCGAGAGAGATTTTAGCGACAGAGAAAGTTGCCAAAGCCTTCGAACCACCCCCTCGCATGGTGGGAAAAAGCAAGAACAGGGATACTACTAAGTATTGTCACTTCCATAAAGACTTTGGTCATGAAACAAACAGCTGTCGAGAGCTAAAGAAGCAGATAGAAGAGGCAGTAAAATTCGGGAAATTAACACATCTCGTGAAAGGGATAAGAAAGGGCAAAGAGAAAGTCACTGATACACAACTGGGAAAGGATAATACCCCTCAGGAAGCCCCTATCCTAATGGTTCGATGGGATTCCTCCCAATTGAAAAGGAGGGCCTCCGAAAGGGAAGCATATGATGCAGGGGATAACGTTTCCGTCCGAAGCAGGTGGATCCCCTTCAAAGGATCCAGTGATCATTAAGGTCGTAGTCTCGAATGTGGAGGTTAACAAAGTTTATATGGACTGCGGAAGTTCTTGTGAGGTGATCTACGAACACTGCTTTAGGAAACTCAGCCCTATGATCAGATCCAAACGAGTAGAGTCAAGAATGCCTCTTGTAGGCTTCTCGGGGGAACGATCATGGCCTTTGGGAGAAATACCTCTAGAGGTAACACTTGGAAGTGGAAAGCTTGCGAGGACCTAAATCCTCAATTTTGTCATCGTAAAATCCAAGTCACCCTACAACATGTTAATCGGACGAACTGCCATGCAAAAGATGGGCATTGTGGTCTCCACGGTGCATGCAACAGTGAAATACCAAACCAGGAATGGTGTCGGAACCATATTATCCAATTATCACGAAGGGAAGCACCGGAAAGCCCAAAAGAGTAAGGAAGAAGGTAATCGAAAGCGTACGATGGATATCAGAGAAGGCTCCGTTTCCAAGAAGCATGTGGCACTAGACGAATCTCACTCAGTACGAAAGGTAGAAATGGGGAAGCGACTCCCCGCCACTCTTAGAGAAAGATTGGGAAAACTGCTCGAAGCCTATGAAGATGTGTTTGTAAGAAAATATTCAGACATAACAGGGGTTCCGAGATTACTCATAATCGACGGCAAGCCTTTTAGCACAGAACACAAGCTCAATGATTCCAAACACATCAAATCGGTCAAGCAGAAGCCTCATCAGGTGATACCTGAACGAAGTGCAACAATTAAGGAAGAAGTGGACAAACTCACAGCGGCAGGGATACTCCGAAGGGCAGGGAACCCACGGTGGGTTACTAATCCAATTGCAGCCCAACGGAGAAATGGAGAATGGATAATACAGGTTAACTTCGAAGACATCAACAAAGCTTGCCAAAAAGAAAGCTATTTGTCAGTAGAAGAACAACAACCATTGCCCGGAGTTCGTTGGGAATGCTTCCTTAGTACGAATATGGGATGCCATCAGATACAGATGGCGAAAGAAGACGAAGAAAAAACAGCCTTTCATGTAGGCAAAACCTCCTACTGCTTCAAACGAATGCCCTATGGTTTACGGAACACCGAAGCCACCTACAATAGGCTGATTCGAAGGGCCTTCGAAAAACAGATAGGGAGGAACCTGAGAATTTGCGAAGGATACTTAGTCACGCAAAGCAAGACAAAAGAAGATCTCCTCTAGGATGTCGAAGAAACCCTCATGCAGCTAAGGAGGATCAACCTAAAGTTAAACCCAATAATGTGCTCTTTCGGCATTGAAAGGGAAGGGTCGAACGAACGCCCGTTCGTAAAACCAAGGGTTCAAGCCAATCCAAACAATGAAGAAACCTCCCCAGAGATGCAAACTCGGAAAACGCAAGAGAGGATTCAAAATCTAAAAGACAAGTTGGAAATACTAAAGGCGTTTTTATCGAAGGGTGTCAACAGGTATTCATCTGTTTACAAAGTCCGCAATGAAGTCATCAACAACATATCCTATCAATGGAACAAGGAAGCCGAAACATCCTTCCAAAGATGGAAGAATTGCATGGAGGCCATGCCAACGGTTATGCCTCCAACCAGAGGAGAAGTGTTGTTCTTACATATAGCAGCTTCCCCTGATGAAATCGGTGCAATGCTCTTCGCGGAGAGAAGACGCATGCAGATACCAATATATTTCGTTAGCAGGGCTCTACCAGACGTGGAACAAAGCTACGCAGCATCAGAAAAGCTAATTCTAGCTTTGATTCACGCCACGAGACGTCTCCGAAGGTATTTCAAGGATCACCCTATCAGAGTACTCGCGGATAAGCCATTCGAAAGGGCATTCCTAAACCCTGATGGAACACGGAGAGTGCTCGAATGGGCTAAAGAATTGGAGGAATATGACATAGAATATGAAGAAAACGATCCTTTCGAAGAACAAAGTAATGAACCAGCTGAAATATGCAAATCGAGTATGTCCTCCAACAAAAGAGTCTTCCAAGAGGAAAAACACCACATAGATGATTCAAAGACACATTCGGTCCCATACAATCAGAAAGAAGAAGAACGTCTCGTATCCGGAATGAAGCAGCAGGCTTCGACAAATTAACGAACCTTTTATACTCCGAATCACAAGCTTCATAGCAATATGATACCTGTTTAATTGCAAGCATAATAAACAAGGGAGCTTTCTGGAACATACTTCGAGGAAGAACATGTGGAACAAGTCCAAATCAAAAGTAGCGAGGCTTACGCGTCAGCAACCCTCCTTCAGTATACGAATGACTTGCCATACCCTTCGTAAGTCCTACGTACAAGACTTGCAATTTTTTCTTATTATGTATTAAACTCTTCTCTTTCGGGAAAAAAGCATTAATGGTAGGTGTCTTAGTGTTCATTTGTACAAATGATGTAATCCTCCCCTACCCACTTAATGATATCACATGTTTCCCTCGAATCTTTTGTTGCATCTAACAATGAAGATTTGCTCAGCCAAGTAATTACAAGTTCAATGTTCGAAGGATGGTACAAGATACTTATGTCTTGTATGCTATTAAAACATCCAACACAATTCACATTAACTTTCCTAAAAGGTCTTAGGGTATGCAAAGCCCTTCGCACTTAAAGGATGGAGACAGAGCGGGTCGCAACCCTCTGTCAGCAATTAAATTATACGATTGCTATTAAATCTTGGTTCAAAATACACACAATAAGGCTCCTTGTTCTAAGCCTTAGGATGTATATTAACGTTTAATCAATAAACGATGAAGAGAAAAACATATAAGCAAAGATGGGAGCACGCCCATTGAATTTAACCATTCATAAAACGCAGCATATACCTTACGCTGCTCAAAAGATTCTGATAAGTATTGGCTAAGTGCAACATAAACGTAAATTGTTCAGGACATACGACCATAGCATACACAGCATAAACAAACATTGTCTTAAAGGGTACACGCCACCCTTGGAGCCAAATTACTGCAAACATTGCAGCCTTCACTTACTAGGAGACTTGGGGTTCTCTTGTTGAACCGGAGATGCCTCGGGACTGGCCTTGCTGGGGGAAGATGCTTTCACCAAATCAGTCTTCGGAGAGGGGGGCTGCACAGCAGAACCTTTGCTTGAGGATTGAGGCTTCTCAGTGACCACTTTCGAAGATGAGGGCTCCTCAGGAGTTGCTTTCTTAGATGCAGGTTTCGCAGGGGTATCCTTCCTGCTCACAGACGTTGGCTTCACCCTACACGGCTTCTTTGATAGAAGCGTCTCAACGGAGGCCATTGGGTCCTTGGTAGCATCAATAAGGAAGGGTTACTCTGCAGCTGCGAGGAGATTGCATGCATGATCATACTCTGCTTTATGAGTGGCACGGTAATAAGCCACATCAGCCAACTCAACAGGCTTACCAGTCGCAGCAATTTCCTCTAGTGTAGTGCATTTCCCATGATAGATGGCAGCATTGACAACATCACCTATCATTTTCCCCACCTCGTCGCTATGATATAACTCCATGGCTATGTACGGAATGACCTTCGAGACAACTGCAACCCTATCTTTTTTAAGCGCATTATACTTGCGCTTGAGGCCATCGAGATCTTCACGTAGCTTGATCTCCAGCTCACCCAACTTTGACCTCTCTTCCTCGAGACCCTCACATCTAACCTCCAACTCAGCAATCTCCTCCTTGTACCCTACAACCTTTGCTTCCTCTTTTCGGAGCTTCTTACACTCTGCCTTTGCCTTGTTTAGATCCTTCTCCAAGTCTGCAATGTCAGTACGAAGGTCTTGAACAAGGGGATTCCGCTCAAGATCCTTCAAAGCCTCTTTACACTAGGCTTGAATCTTCGTAAACTCTTGGTCCTTCTTCTTTTCTCTTGCCAAATCTCATCCATCTTTTCCCTAGCAGAAGCAAGGGTCCGCACCACCTCCCTTGTTCGAGAATTGACATGATTATCCAGCACAACCTGTCTTGTATAACTCTTGTCGTGCAGATCACACAACTCCTCAATGGGCATGTTTGTTAAAACAAACCTCTAACTTGGTGGAGTGATGTGCAAAGCAAGACGATGGCAGGCCCCAGCATCAGGAAGCTCTTTGGTATTGGGAAGACCTGTGCAATACACAATCAATTAGAAGGCATGTAAAAATATTCTGGCTCGATTAATAGCATGTACACTTACCATGGATGTCTTCATCCAATGCTTCAGCAGCCTTTGTGGTAGTAACTTGACCCTTCTGCCTGGTGTTCCTAGGGGGAGGCGTTGGTAACACCAATTTCCTTTTAGGAGTGGCCTTCACTGCTTTGGCACTCGTACCCTTCCTGTTTCGAACCCTGTCAGCAATGCCAGACGATGAGCCAATGAAGGTCACCTGGTCATCCTCGGAGAGAGGGTCATCGGATTCAGCAACATTCTCCACCAACTGTGCAGTCTCCTCTGCGGTCACTGGCTTCGATTCTCTCACAGCCTTGGAAGGCTGAATAGAAGCTATAGGCTCCGCCATCTGGGCATCCCCCTCCTGATTATTAACTGAAACGGAGGGTGAGCCAACCCCATAGCTGACTTCATCAGGGTTCTTCGGAAGAAAGCTCGCCTCTCTGGCACCATCAGCAACAACAAAGTTTCGGAACGACATTTCTGCAAAACGAAAGAAAGAAGATAAATATCATCAGATAAGTTGTTTAAATTTATTTAAATAAGAGTGTACATACTTTTTCCATCACAAAATATTTCAGGCTTCAAGGGGGAACCCTCCCAATGGTCAACAATACCAGCCATGTAAAGAATGGGCTCGGGGAATGACTGAACATTCACTGGATGGCGAACAAGACGCTGGTACAACGGATTCCTCCGAACAGTATAAGGCAACTCATCGTTGAAACGTTTTTTGTCAAACCTGTATGCTTCGTTCACTAAAGCAGGGTACTCCGGAGGTATTATTGTATTTTGAATGTAAAAGAAGCTACCCTTCCAATCCGTAATGTTTGTGAAAGGCTTTAACAATATGGTTGGAACATCAGGGTCACCTCTTTTTGCCAAAGTTAACCAATTCCCACCCGGGTACAGATTCGTAAAACCCCTAAGCACTGTCAGTGTAGGCTCATATCCGTAGGCTTTACACATCACAATGAACGTTGTAAGCTTAGCCAGGCCAAATGGGTTGAACCTAGAGATGTGTACTTGGTAGTATTGCATAAACTCTAAAATCAAAGGGTGGATTGGTATTCTAAAGTTTGACAACTTAAACGCATGGGTGTACAGACCTACATATCCCTCAGGAGCATCAAATATAGTTTGATTTTTACTAGGGAGCATTATCTTAAACTCTTTTGGAATAGGATAATCCTCAAGAAAGGCACGTAATTCCTCTTTTGATAAGGTACATTTTTGTTCTTTAATTACAAACTTGTTATTTTTGGCCATATTGATTAACGAAGAATACTACTTCTACGATGAAATATAGCTTAATTAAGAAGAGATTTACCTTTTTCTTGCGAGGGTTAATAACGGATGATACTGTGCGTGTTTCGATTGCACGCAGTAAGAGAGATGAAATTTTGGGCGAAGAGGTAAAAGTGATTTAGGGTTTGGGATAGAAAACTTTTATATCACTAGTTCTCTAAATCTGAACCGTACACGTGTCCTTATCGTTTGGGTATATCCGGATTTCAAAAGGATTGTATAGTTTGAAAAGACTTTTACATATACCAATGTTAGTGTTATACAGGGATTAGGTATAATATGTTTGAACAATTATGACTGCATTTAATGCGAGATTGATGGGATACGTAAGTATTTTTTGCATTTTTTAAATAAAGAATTGGTTGATTCCGTGTAGTTTTAGTAGCTGAGTCGTAAGCAATGTACCTTCGTACATGTACATCACTTTCGACTGGGGGGCTTGATAATGTACCCTCTGAGTAGGTCGAAGGACTCCCCTTCGGGTCTACTCGAAACCTACATAATCACAGGCTCTGGCTAGCCTCCTAAGAATCTCATTGGCGTAAAACTAATCTCTTATGATCTAGTTACCAGCTGGGAATTCGCCAAACGAAGGAATAAGCCCTCCGGGGTATTCTTCAACGAACATAAGATGGAAAGAGGGTAAGACCAAGTCTTACCTACGTCCCTCGTCTTATCCATGTTCTCTCTTCTTCCTTGACTGACCCGTTAATTCAGGAAGAGTGGACATCAAACCCTAGCAGTTAACCATAAAATCATGGGACACCCCCATGATCTCCTACAAACGTGGAAACACTCTCCAAGGCTGTTTTCTTCCCCTATAAATAGTCTTGGACGAGTTTCAGTTCTGGTATGCAATCCCTCTCACCTAACTTTACTACATTTATACTTAAACTCTCATACCGATCACTTATTCACACGCCGGAGGTGGTTCGCAGGGTCCAACCCCTGCGCAATCACTTAACGTAGTGTTTTAGTATTTCTTATTTCAGCTTGTATCCAAGCTTGGCGTAATCACAACACCCCTCATTTCCTTTGATCCCCATCGAAGGCCTGGTAGTGCAAATTATTGTACAATCAGTAGGAAAATGTTGAACCTAGAATTATAACTCAGTTGGTTAGATGTTGAGGACATAAAAGCCAGAAGCAAGAAAGAAATTCAGTTGATATGAATAAGAATATATAACTGGAAAAATCAATAAAGATGACAATCAACTAACGCGGTAACCCCCATCGAATGGGAGGATAAACCACTGACCAACAAATTATAGTTCACTATATTGAGAGATCATATTAATGAGCACCAGCTGATTGAAGCAAATTTCAATAAATTTTCAAGAACGCGCTCTCTCCTAAAGAAAGAATTTAGGGATTAAAAATGGTATGGAATGAAGCTATGGTCTCGATGACTAGGAATATTAATGGAACTAGCATGGTACCTGAGCTAAACGGCGGCCACAAATGTTTCCCAACTAATTTTTACCTTTTTCTTATAGGTAAGCGGCATTCTCCGGCTATAGTGGTGTGAGGGATTCGGTAATCAGTACACACAACAAACACATATTATGGTATCTTATTTCACTCTCTCTAGTTGAAATATATTCTGCCTAAGTTCCTAAAAGATTGGAGAATAGCTTGGGCAGGTGAATACCATCTTATAAATCATAATCTTGGAACGAAGGACATCAGATTAATATTATTGGATTCAGCATATCCTACTAGACTATAGTACATGTTGGACAATTACGACAATAAACTCGAAGTTCGATTTGCGGAAACACTGGATCGAAGGTTTATATGTTGAGCACAAGTAGCAATCTTCAAACGTGAACCCGTTGAAGAACGCAAAACAAGAGGAACAGTCTAACCGAACGGTTACGTTTATTTACTACGAATCAGTTACAAGTAATGAACAATGAGACGGGTGATCAGACCTTCACACTACAACAATAATCACTTTAGACGACGGCCAATTTCTTAATGACGATGCATGTCGTCACTAAAAGCCCATGGGACCCACAGTTGAAACGACGATACCTGTTGTCGCAAAATGTATATTAATTAAATAACAAATATTTTAAAATTAAATAATTTTTTAATGATTTTCTTATTTGATTATCCGATTCATAACAAATTTACCCGCCAAAATCTTTAACGACGACACTTGTCTTCGTTAATTTTTTTTATTTAATTTTGGAATTACCTTTAGCAACGATGCATGTCGTCCCTAGAAGTATATGAGCCCCACTCAGTCAATCGTTGAATGAGAATTTCTATGGGCCCCATTACTTTTCGTCACTAAAGGCCTTTGACTTTCGTCACCAAAAGTTTTAGCGACAAAGTCTATGACGCCAACTTTTTTGAGACGACATGTCGTCGTCTAAGCTTTTAGCTACGACTCTTTGAAGTTTTGGCGACGAATTTGTCCATCGAGGAGAGGGGTTAACCAACCGACCTAGGACTTGGAAAGTCCTTAACGACCCAACCTAAGCTAGATATTTACATGGCTTGCAAGTCAAGGTAACTTGCATAAGGAAACTAACACAATTGACTAACCATCTATACTAACCAAAATGATTAACTAGTTTGCCGATGTAACACCCCCAAAAATTTGTTTAACAGCGGAAGACTTAATTGGGTGTTACGTAGAGGATCACAGTCGTAATTATAGAAAACGACTCCAAGAGACGTTTTTGAGTTCATTTTATTGAATTCAAATGCAAGGATGTTCAATGTTTAATACATCACATTATTTGTTAAAAATGACTGTTTCTGAATATTACACCACCAACACAAAGGTCAAATACCCACTCCATGCCTCCTGAGCTTGCTTCAGTTACCTGAGATACATGCTAAAAGTCGACAAAATTGTTGAGTGAATCTATAGCGTTTATATTTAAAAACAGATGAACACATTCCAAGTATCTCATAAGTAAATAGTAGTTTGTTCCGTATGCATATTGCCATAAGTCTCTGATGCGCGTGGGATTGCGACCACGCAACAGGTTTTACCTCTCAAGGGATCTTGAGAAGCTTGCAATCCCACTAGGCAGTGTACCTGGTCGGTGTAGTATAGTGTAGTGGTAAGTACGGGGGATTGATCGTCCTCTCACAGGGAATAGTGTTCGTTAGGATAGAAAAACTACTCTAAAAGGTCTAAAGGTGAAGGAAGATTATTTTTGTATTTTTATATTTTATGGAAAGCAAGTAAAATCTCGGGTTTTGGAGGAGTGGGCGGAATTAGTTGCTAGTCAACTAACCCAAAAAAACTACAATTGCAATCAAAAATAAAATAACTAAACTATTGTGGTTGTGAAAACTTATATGGAGACAAATGTGTTTACTTAGATTTCCTTACTCCCTAACTATCTTTTACCGGTTAATTGGTATGTGTATTAATTCCGTGGATGACGGGTGTATTCCTTAACAATTCATGGGGTGGCGTACATATCTCCCCAATTCTATGAGCTCTTATCTCCTCCTACAACTATGCGTACACATAATCATAGGGATTGTAAACAGTGGCTCATGCGTTAAATACTACCTTAATAACCTAGTACGCATTAGTTACATGTTTCTTAAGACGTTCAAGCATGTTACCATATAGGAGTATTGCCAGTTTTATTAAGCCTAACATTGATGAAAAATTCATCCAAACAAGTAATAACACACCAATCAACCAATAATTAATAGTTAGGTTTCATTAGATCTAAGCAAATACAAGAAAAATCTAGCCTAGCATGTTAATTGAAAGACAAGCATAAGATATGATTAACCAACACATAGACATATTGATTAATTTAAGTGAGGACTTATCTTTAATTGAACATGAAGGATTCAAGGGTGGAAAACCCTTGAAAATACAGCCAAATTCGTCTTTAGGGTTTTTCCCAAACTTGTACCAAAAGTTCCACACTAATGAATGAAAAATGGAAAAGTATATATAGATTTTACATTCTGACGGCGTCAGGTTATGGGTTCTGACGCCGTCAGCTCGCCGTCATTAGGTTTCTCAGATGGCCTAGATTTACTTCTGACACTGTCACTTGTAAATGTGCTCTGGCCGTCACTCTTTAGCATTACACCTGACAGCCTACTTCTTCTAACACCTGACGCCGTTAGGTGTAAACATCTTGTTTTCTTCATAGGGCGTCTACTGTAATCTGATTTTACTCCTTTGTCAATATTGGCTGACGGCGTCACCTTGTGACTCTGACGCCGTCAGGTAGGTTTTCCAGCTTCTTTTGTGACTTTGTCGTTTTCTTCACTTTTATGCTCCAAAAACGTCCAAATTAGCATGTTTTCCAGAATTCTTCTCAAAAGTACCTAAAATGACAAAAGGAACGATTTAGGGCAATATTTGATCACATTTACTCGAATTAGGGCTTAAATGACCCCTTAAAACGGGTACACTTTTCGTCTCATCAATACCCTTACACTTGAGATTTGCTTGTCCTCAAGCAAATAAGCTTTTATTCCAATCAAAATATGAGTTAGGGGCCATTTAACACAAATATAAAAGAAATTACAACAAACAGTCATTCGACCCTAATCATAATAAGCACGGAAATCATACACTAGCACCTCACAAATAGTGTTTGGATACTCTCATCTCTCAAGTGTCATAGAATTATAGCTCATAAATGAAAACGGAAAATATCTCTCACTACCTGTCATAGCAAATAGATTACCATAGGCTTGGGAGAGGATCAATTACTCCTCCACTAGGCGTAAGCACCTAAGATAAACTATTAAAGAGGGCTTTCCAAAGGGTTGTAATGTAAGGTGTAGGGATATGATAAACACGGTTTGGTTGGAATAAAGGGTATTTTGATGCGTGGTTTTGTGACCTTACAACAGGTTTTACCTCTCGAGGGATCTCAAGAGGCTTACAACCCCACCAGGCAGTGTACCTGACGGATGTAGTATATGATAGTGGTAAGTACGGGGGATTGATCGTTCTCTCACAGGGAATAGTGTTCGTTAGGACAGAAAAACTACTCTAATAGGTCTAAGGGTGAAGGAAGATTCTTTTTGTATTTTTATATTTTTATGAAAAGCAAGCAAAATCTCGGTTTTGAAGGAGTGGGCGGAATTAGTTGCTAGTCAACTAACCCAAAATTACTACTATTGCAAATAAAATAAAATAACTAAACTATTTGGTTGTGAAAACAATATGGAGAAAAGTTGTGTTTACATAGACTTCATTACTCCCTAACTATCTTTTACCGGTTAATTGATATGTATTACTTGTGTGGATGAAGGGTGTATTCCTAATAACTCATGGAGTGGCATACATATCTCTCCAATTCTATGAGCTCTTATCTCCTCCTATGCCATGCACGGCACAACCATAGGGATTGTAAACAATGGCTCATGCGTTAAATACTACCTTAATAGCCTAGTATGCCTTGGCTACATGTTTCCCAAGACGTTCAAGCACATTACCATAAAGGAGGTTGGCCAGTTTTCTTGAGCCTAACATTGATGGAACAATCATCCCAACAAACAACAGCACATCAATTAACCAATAATTAATAGTTAGGTTTCATTAGATCTAAGCAAACACAAGAAGAATTTAGCTACACATGTTAATTAAAAGACAAGCAAAAGAGATAATCAACCAACACATAGACATATTGATTGAATTGAAGTGAAGACTTATCTTTAATTAAGCATGAGGGTTCCAAGGGTTGGAAACCCTAAAAAGTACAGAAAATTCGTCTAGGGTTTAATGCCAAAAGTTCTCCACAAAGTTCCCCACTAATGAATGAAAAATAGAAAACTATATATAGACTTTTACACTCTGACGGCATCAGGTTATAGGGTCTGACGCCGTCAGCCCGCCGCCATAAGGTTTCTCGGATGGCCTAGATCTACTTCTAACGCCGTCACCCTTTAATTTCTTCTGGGCCGTCACTCTTTAAATTATAACCTAGCAGCCTACCACCAATAACACCTGACGGCGTCAGGTGTAAAGTTCCAAAATCTTTCTGGCCCGTCATTTGTAAATTGATTTTCAATCTTTTGTCAATGCTTGCTGACGGCGTCACGTTGTGACTCTGACGCCTTCAGGTAGTAATTCCAGCTTCTTTTGAGACTTTGTCGTTTTCTTCACTTTTATGCTCCAAAAACGTCCAAATATGCATGTTTTCCAGAATTCTTCTCAAAAGTACCTAAAATGACAAAAGGAACGATTTAGGGCAATATTTGATCACATTTATACGAATTAGGGCTTAAATGACCCCCTAAAAGCGTAACACTTTTCGTCTCATCAAATACCCTTACACTTGGGATTTGCTTGTCCTCAAGCAAATGAGCTTTTATTCCAATCAAAATATGAGTTAGGGGTCATTTAACACGAATATAAAAGTAATTACAACAAATAGTTATTAGACCCTAATCATAACAAGCACGGAAATCATACACTAGCACCTCACAAATAGTGTTTGGATTCTCTCATCTCTCAAATGTCATAGGATAATATCTCATAAATGAAAATGGAAAATAACACTCACTACCTGTCATAGCAAATAGATTACCATAGGCTTGGGAGATGATCAATTACTCCTCCACTAGGCGTAAGCACCTAAGATAAACTATCAAAGAGGGCTTTCCAAAGGGTTATAAGGTAAGGTGTAGGGATATGATAAACACGGTTTGGTTGTAATAAAAAGGGTATCTTAATGGTGGCAAGTTAATTATCATGATCAAATACATGCACTCTACATCGTTGCTTAAGTCAAGACTCGACTCAATCTTAAACTATAAATGAAATAAAAACTAAAAAGAAACATAAAAGGAAACGGGATGGTAGTCCGTATGTTTTTCTCTTTTCTTTTTCACATTTTTTTGTATTTTTCTTGATTTTTCAATTTTTTTTTCATACACTCTTGCCCTACCATCCAAAATAATACATCATAGGGGAGTTGCATTCCCCTTACACTTGAATCTTTACATAACTTTACAATTACTATTCTAATGACTCGAATTAAGATAATTGAAAAACTTGGAGTACTTTTAAAATATTTAGCACATATGGGGGTAATAATGTTGTTCCTCCCCATTACTCCATTACACTAGTACTTTACCCATGAGTCTCAATCGTCCCAAAACAATATGTACAATGATATGACTTAACTTAGCAACCATTTAATTGACTAGATAATTAACTAAGGGTTTAACAAATGTTGTCACAATAATGCACCAAAGGTGGGTGCATACAAGGTAGGCTAAGGCGATTTGGGTGTACATTTAGTGGGGTGTAAACAAATTCTCACTTTGAGTAAGATGCTCAAAGATCGAAACGAAAGGATAGGCTCGGAGGGGTGTACTAGGGGTATCGTGTACCAAAAATGGATACAACGCAAAAGGTATGGGAGAATTACTTGACTAATGAAGTCAATGTAATTATAACAAAAATACGGGTGTAAAACAATGGGTTAATCCTAATGCCTCTTATCATGTAGTAAATCTTAACTACACAAATGTAGTCTCACTTGTGGATTTGAGATGGTCCTAACGCAAGTTCTAGAATCTAAATGCTACTGGTACTCACATCATAGCACCAAAGATGGGTGCTTTTCCTACCAATTCTAGGGGCGAACCTCACATATTTGGGGTGGAAAATTTTTTAGTGGTACGGTTTTGTGCTAGTCATACAATTTCCTATCCATGAGACGCTTATTAAGATCAAGGTTTCACTTCTAGATGTCGTAAAAAAATTTATGTTGGCGCTAAAATTGCCCTAACAAATATTTCTCTTGGTTTTATTACAAATTTACTACCAAACAAAGCAAAACATCAAGCGTAAGTGTATTCTCAACGGTGCCTTCATTTACCCCCCTTACACATAAACCGAACATTGTCCCCAATGTTCAAATAGAAGATGTAAAAGTAAATAAAATGAAAGAATGAAATCAAATACTCCCCTGAATCGTTTGATGTGGATAATGAGGTAACATGGTTAGATCTTCTTCCAAGAAAGACGAACATTCAAAGCTTCCCTTCCGAAATATAAATCATCTTCTTGTCCAAAATAACCAGTTAACCTGTAAAAAGATAAAGGCCAACCTCGCATAAAATCGGCGGTATAATCTATAATAGGATATACTGCTTGTGGAATGAATATTTTTGCAGAATTCCTGGAGATTATAAGTTAGAGAACTAACAAAAACTTTTTATTTCCGGAAAAAAAACAAAACTTTCAAAAATTGCAGAAAATTATTGCCTGACGCCGTCAAGTTGTAACACCTGACGCCGTCAGAAATGATCTGACAGAATTCTCATATTAAGTTTCCGAAAAAATTCTGGAAAAACTAAAGCTTACTTCCTGGAATTCCTGCAAAAATTCATTATGACTCGATACAAGCATTTGACTCAAACAAATACTAATATGTATGTTAATTTACATTGTTATGATTCATGTTCATTCGTTCTTACAAACCGATTTAGATTTCCCTTACACTTAGCTTTTGCAAAATACCTTTATATGTAGTTAAGACGAAGTTAAAAACAAAATAAAGCATTTTCACAAGTTACTTTGAATCATGAATCAATAACAAGAAATATCATACATACGGAAACAAATAAAATCAAATAAGCAAACAAATAAAACACACAAAGCTTGGGTTGCCTCCCAAGAAGCACTTTTCTTTATTAACGAGTCTTGTAGCTAGACTCAAATTCACCGTACATTACGTGACTCCATCGTTGGTCTCGGGTTCTAAGTCATCCTCTTGTCCGGTTTTATAATCCGGTCCTAATTTCAAACAATCCTTGTAGAAACCGAATATCCTTTCCATGACATAGTCTACTCCCCTACGTCTATCATCATCATTCCTATAGTAGACCGCTTGTTTAAGCTCCTTTTCAACGTTTGACAAGTGTTGGAATTGCTCTATCTTATATGGCATTTGGTAGTTCACTTCATCAGTCTCATCCTTAAATTTAACTATCCCTAAGGAAGGTTCATAAGTCATTCTAGAGACCTCAATAAATGGTTTTCCCAAGACTACTTGAGTTAAACTCGCATCAACTATTGGGCGGATATCTTCTATAATCACAAAGTCGGTGACATAGGTGAAGTTCCCTACATAAACCGGTAATCCCCTAACTCTTCCCGTGAAGTTACTAATCCATCCCTTATCAGGGAATACCCTATACCCTAGTTGATTTTTCATTATCAAGTTGTATTGGGCTCTAGTCATGATGTTTATGGGCGATCTAGGGTCGATGTAAGCTTTCCACACATGCAAATGTCCAATGTTGCATGGTATGTTGAGATTAGAAGGGTCGCCCGTTTTGATAATCGGGTTACCTTGGAAGTATGGTGTCTCGGAGTCATCGAATAAATCCTTATGGTATGCCCGTTCTTCTCTAGTTGGTAACTTATTGAAGTAGTCCTCTCCCTCATCTACTTCTTCAATCTTGCTCACCCTACTCTCCTTATCTACTTCGACTTCCTTAACTTCATCCTTAGGTTCATTATTTTCCTCACTCCTCTCAATTGGTCTAATAGTGACAACGTTGACGAAGTGGACATGTTTGGATGAAGAAGGGTCCTTGATTTGGGGTCCGCTATTAGTGGTCTTAGCGTCCTTATGTGGAGGTGATAGCACTTGGTTGGTAAGGGCCTTCAACAAGTTGTCAATCTTATTGGCCATCTCTACTTGCTGTTGATTAAATTCGGATGTGAATTTAGCTATACGAGCTTCTTGAGATGCCATAAAATTGGACATCAATCCTTCAAAGTTATTGGTACTACCATAGTTGTTGGAAGGATTATTGTTGAAGGTACGGTTCGAGGAAGGACCATTGGGTTGAAAACGATTAGTTGGGTTAGAAGAATTGTTTTGGGGCACGTTTTGGTTTGACTTCCACCTAAGGTTTGGGTGATTTTTCCATGAGGGGTTGTATGAATCACCGTAAGGGTTTGGCTCGGGTTTGAAAGTGTACCACTTGTCTCCCGCTCCGTCGGTACGCGAGGATGCGTAGTCCGCAAAAGCTTGTTCGGGGAGTTCCATGCAATCACGAGTGTTGTGGGGACCACTACATAATTCGCACGAAGAAGTGATTTTATTCACTTGGCTTGAAGGTTTAAGAGCCTCGTAGGATTTCATGAGAAACTTGACTTGGTCTTCAAGTTCTATGATCCTACGGTGTGAACTGCTTGAACCATTCGAAGGCAAAGATATTTCCTTGACCGTCGTATTCAAATCACGGGGATCATTCTAGCTTTCGTTGTCATATAGAGCAAGATCTTCTAGGAGATCCCATGATTGTTCCGCACTTAGATCACGTAGCTTGCCACCGGCTGCTTGGTCAATGGTTTGCCTCGTGGGGATATTGATATGGTCGTAGAAGATTTGGACTTGGAGCCAAAGGTCTATGCCATGGTGAGGGACTTTTTGGAGTAAGTCCTTGAATCGAGTCCATGCCTCGTAGAGGGTTTCGCCTTGGCGTTGTTGGAACGCCAAGATATCATTCCTTAGCTTGGTAGTTCTCCCCGGTGGGAAAAATTGCACAAGGAAACGAGTTGTGAGATCATCCCAAGAGGTGATGGATCCTGTGGGTAGACGCTCTAGCCACTGACTAGCATGGTCTCGCAGAGAGAATTGGAAGAGGCGTAATCGGGTAGTCTCTCGAGTGGCAACATCAAGGTCTATAGAATCTACGATTTTGAGGAAATCCTTGAGATGTTGATTTAGATCTTCGGAACAAAGTCCATGGAATGCGCATCCGCTTTGCACCAACCGGATAGTATCGGATCGCAAGGGAGTGACATTGGCTCCTTGATTGAGCTCAATGGTGTTGCGATAGCCATGGTGGCTAGGTCGGGAATACTCTCCTAAGGTACGGGCTCTAGGAGGTTGGTTTGGTTGTGGTTGGTGGTTTGGTTGAGGTGGGTTGTTGGGATCAAGGAGGTTACCACCTTCCATGTTGGCGGATGGTAATGGTTACGAACAAAAACACGAAGAAAATAGATAGACTAAAGAAATCCTAGAAAAATAAAAATCTCACTAGAAAGGAATCTAGTGAGTAGACCTAATAAAATAAAAAAAATTCTACCTAAACAATAACTATTCCCCGGCAACGGCGCCAAAAACTTGATGCGCGTGGGATTGCGACCACGCAACAGGTTTTACCTCTCAAGGGATCTTGAGAAGCTTGCAATCCTACCAGGCAGTGTACATGGTCGGTGTAGTATAGTGTAGTGGTAAGTACGGGGGATTGATCGTTCTCTCACAGGGAATAGTGTTCGTTAGGATAGAAAAACTACTCTAAAAGGTCTAAAGGTGAAGGAAGATTATTTTTGTATTTTTATATTTTATGGAAAGCAAGTAAAATCTCGGGTTTTGGAGGAGTGGACGGAATTAGTTGCTAGTCAACTAACCCAAAAAAACTACAATTGCAATTAAAAATAAAATAACTAAACTATTGTGGTTATGAAAACTTATATGGAGACAAATGTGTTTACTTAGATTTCCTTACTCCCTAACTATCTTTTACCGGTTAATTGGTGTATGTATTACTTGCGTGGATGACGGGTGTATTCCTTAACAATTCATGGGGTGGCGTACATATCTCCCCAATTCTATGAGCTCTTATCTCCTCCTACAACTATGCGTACACATAATCATAGGGATTGTAAACAGTGGCTCATGCGTTAAATACTACCTTAATAACCTAGTACGCATTAGTTACATGTTTCTTAAGACGTTCAAGCATGTTACCATATAGGAGTATTGCCAGTTTTCTTAAGCCTAACATTGATGAAACATTCATCCAAACAAGTAATAATACACCAATCAACCAATAATTAATAGTTAGGTTTCATTAGATCTAAGCAAACACAAGAAAAATCTAGCCTAGCATGTTAACTGAAAGACAAGCATAAGATATGATTAACCAACACATAGACATATTGATTAATTTAAGTGAGGACTTATCTTTAATTGAACATGAAGGATTCAAGGGTGGAAAACCCTTGAAAATACAGCGAAATTCGTTTTTAGGGTTTTTTTCCCAAACTTGTACCAAAAGCTCCACACTAATGAATGAAAAATGGAAAAGTATATATAGATTTTACATTCTGACGGCGTCAGGTTATGGGTTCTGACACCGTCATCTCGCCGTCATTAGGGTTCTCGGATGGCCTAGATTTACTTCTGACGCCGTCACTTGTAAATGTGCTCTGGGCCGTCACTCTTTAGCTTTACACCTGACGGCCTACTTCTTCTAACACCTGACGCCGTCAGGTGTAAACATCTTGTTTTCTTCATAGGGCGTCTAGTGTAATCTGATTTTACTCCTTTGTCAATGTTGGCTGACGGCGTCACCTTGTGACTCTGACGCCGTCAAGTAGGTTTTCCAGCTTCTTTTGAGACTTTGTCGTTTTCTTCACTTTTATGCTCCAAAAATCTCCAAATTAGCATGTTTTCCAAAATTCTTCTCAAAAGTACCTAAAATGACAAAAGGAACGATTTAGGGCAATATTTGATCACATTTACTCGAATTAGGGCTTAAATGACCCCTTAAAACGGGTACACTTTTTTTCTCATCAGTCTTATGAACGCAACGTTAACAAGTATGTGAGCCATCGCAATGACATCAACACAGTATAAGGTGCCCTTGGTGAGGAGTTTGCCAGTTCTCCTAGTGTGTCAAGTAATAGTGCATTTGTCTACCAGGTGTGGGCTAGAACAAATGGGTCTGTCAAGCACCAATAGATCTATTCACAGTTATTCGCGTTCACTCGCAAGTGACTAAGGTTCATGATAGAAGGGACTTTCAAGTTGGCGTGTGTCTTATGCAATAGTTGTGTAGCATACAATAGTGAAAATAGTTGTTCAAAATACTTGTGTTCATATAGTGTAGCATGTATCCCACCCACATAGTTTGTAAAACAAGTAAAAAGTGTGGGACTATAAGACTCACCTCAGATGAGTGTGTGTAGGTAGGCAATCAAGTAATATCAAGTGCAACGGGTGAATGGCTCCAACACGCAACCTGGATAATATGAGAAACCTTAGTTTCCTGTAGTGGTGTGATTTGCATTTGCGTATAATGCTTAAAGTTTAAAAATAATATTATACTTAATATTATCTTGTCTTTATGTGTGATGGTGATAAGTCATGTCAGACTTATAGAGTTGTACACCCTAGTTGGGTGTAGAGTTTTCAGTCCTTGATCTTGGTGAAAGTGATATATGAATTTGATTAGTGGAAGGTGATCTTTTGTTATCTAGTTAGTTCTCAAATATTTACTTCTTGTAATTAATGTTATTAAAATAATCATTTTTACTTAAGTTTGTGAAATTACAAGTTTAGCCCTTATACTTTATAAAGTTTACATTTTTAACCCAGGTGTTTATGAAAATGACATTTAAATACCTTAAGTTCATAATTATTTCATTTATAACTTCACTTTGTCAAATTTACAGTTTTGACACCATTGTTACCATATTTACACTTTTAGTCCTTGTACTTTTAAAGTTGACACTTTTAGTCCTTATGAAATGTATATTTACATTTTTAGTACTTAAAATATCAAATTAGTCAAAAAATGACAAAAATATTCCAAATGTACTGTTTTAATACCAAGTTTGCAAAAAATACAATTTTGGTCCTTGTAGTTTATAAAGTTTGCAAAATTAGTCCTTTATATATAAAATGTTCATTTTAGGTCCTTGTAGTTCCATATTTATAAAAATGACTCAAAATAACTTATATTTACTGTTTGTAACCTTAATTTCCAAAAATTACAGTTTTAACCCTTAGTTTGCAAATTTGGCAATTTTAGTCCCTTAACTTGATATCTTTTGCATTTTTAGTCCAAAACAACATTTTAGCTTATGACTTTATTCCAAATAGTTTTTCAAGTTCCCAGAAGCTTAGAAAAATTTGTGTGAGCTTATCAGTGGCTTATTTGAGCTTAAAGCTTATTTCGAATTTAATTTTAGTGTTAAATGGGCCTGAGTGAACTGTTAAGGCCCATTGGGTCTTCTGTGGGTCCAGTGGGCTTCCAACTGGGTTTGGTGGTTCTTGGGCTCATGTTGGGCCTTGCCAAAATGAGTAGGAGTGTTGTTGGGCCGTGGAACAGGCCACAACCTCATGTGATTTTTTATGGGCTTTAGCCCATTAAAGGTGTGTTAGTGATTCTGTGAACGAATAGAGTAGCCACAAAATGAGCTTGTGATTCAGCTTATACGAGCTTGTGAGGGTGTGAGCTTTTTGTAGCTTGATTTTTTAGGTTCTAAAGATTTAGTTTGTACAAGAATACTTATAGGTTATACGTATGAATTCCAAAATGATAAGACCAAAGTATTTGTGATTACTCGAATGGAAAACATGGAAAAGAGTTGAAAAATAAACTAAGTGTTGAGATTTGGCTTACCACACCTTCAAAGGTGGGTCGAATACGAGTTGTAGGAATCAAGAAAGGACTTGGGAGCTTGTAACTCGATAGATGGCACAACTAGGATCTAGGATGAGCTTTTAGTGAGCTTGTACGAGCTTTGGATGGCTTGTGGCTTCTCCTTTCTTCTCGATACAAAGGCAGCGAACAAAGAAAGTGTTTGTGAGAGTTTTACGTGTGATTTCTTTGCATGGGGGAGTATAACCTGAAGATAATGACAAGTTGAGTAGACAAAGGGAATATGGCAGGGAGATAACGGGTATGAGAGTAGGCTAGGTTGATTGGATAGAAATTTGCTTATCCAAGTGTGTTTTTGTGACAAATGATATTTTTTACAAATTAATTTAATAATAGATTTTTTATTTATTATATTTACTTTGAGTATCATATGCATTTTTGCACACTTCTGCATGTTTCTGTACATTTCTGAACATTTTCGGGAGTTGTCATGCACACTGTAGCTTACAGTCACTACTGAAAAAGTTTATTTTCGTCAGTAAACACAAATTAATCCATTTCGGATAGTTACTGACAAGTTTCGTAATTTACAGAGAGTCTTCTCACATTTTTCTGAAAAACAACGCCGCACGCGAACCGACACTACAATACCTATGGTAAAAGTCAAGAAAATATATTTTTGAGTCAGTAAAGTCATTTTATTGCATTTCTGACAAAATCGTGGCTAAAAACTTTATTTTACGTATACGTGTCCAAAAACGTCAAACCGGGACGTTACGGTTACATTTGAGCTTAAACCGACACACGATATATCAACGAGGGGCAAAATTCTTATTTGATCCCCCCCCCCTTGGATCCCAACCGGCCACCTAATACCAAATAACACAAAAATCACATGCAAATAACCTTATAATCCAAGGTGCACCCTATTATCCAACAAACACTCTTATATCCAAATCTAATATCCTATAAACATTTACTAGCCCTATTTTAACATGTTATCATCTCTTTTCTTCTTCTCTTGTTCTTCCAACCGAGCACACACACACACACCTAAACACACACATAATTTTTGAAGATCAAAATATATTTGGGTGTTAAATCAAGAGTTTGGGTTAATTAAAGGTGATTTGGGTAAAACTTGAAGTGAATTGGGTCTCCTCTTGTTCTTGCTAGCCACGAACCAACACCAACTTTGTAAGGAATCATCAAAACTTTTCAAATCTTGTTTATTTCATGTTTTTATGATGATCAAAGATGTTACCAAGTGCTAAATGTATATGTTTTGTTAAGTTGACAACTATATACATATTGGGTTTGCATGCATGAAATTCGACCAAATTAAATGCTATGAGTTAATATGTATATTTCTTGCTTGTATGGTAAAACTTGTTGCTTGTGGTGCTAATTTGGTGGTACAAATGTAATTTACACTAATTACGCGAATTTAAGACGATATATACACTTATATGTGTATATATATATTTCGGCCATAATAAAAATTATGAAATTCTTGAGGTTTTTTTGAAAAATATAAAATTTTGGCTCAAGTGGTGAATTGGTGAGATTTTTACTTGAAAGATTATAATTAATTATATATCGAATTAACCGTAACTAATTATAATTAATTAGTTAAAAATACAATTTTTGGTGAAATTAATTATTTTGGGTCGACACATATTATTTTCAGTTGAATAAAAATAATTTTGACTAAACTTGATATTTTGAAGAAGTAAACATAATTAAAAGTGTTAATTATGTTTAATTAAAGTCATATAAATATAAACACTAAAATTAGTTTTGGGCCAAGTGAATGTTTTGAGCCCAATGTGGTGCTCGTTGGCAGTTGGGCCGAGCCCAATGAACATTTTTCCAACTTTGACTTTTTGACCAAAAATTATTATCGGACGTGTAGAAATTAATTTCGATATATAACGATATATAAAACGTAATTTAAACCGGGTTAAATGGTTTTGGGCAAATATTGGGTTAACGGGCCCAATAGTGAAATTTAGGCCCAATAAACATTTCGAGTGACAAAAATGAATTTTTACTTATATTTGGACTTACGAAGACTATTTTCACATTGTAGAACGAATTATGACGATAACTATATTATTAAGTAAATAATATAGTTATTACGTACTAAATTTTGCGAATAAAGTGAGTAGTGGTTTATTTGAGAAATTGCAATATTTGAGGAAAATGGAAACGTTTAACAAACGAATGGGTCATGCCCAAATTTCTAAAAATTACAACACTTAGAGTATTTTACAAAAATACTTACCTACATATTTAGTTTCAAATATAAATATATTTATTTTATATACTTTAACACTTAATTATATTATAAATAATAAAAGATATTTATAATATAATATTTCCTCACTAACATTTTGTTATAAAGATTTCTCGAGTATATTTAATTAATTATAAACCTAATTAATTAAATACATAATTACTATTATTATACTTAATATATATATATATAATATATATATATATATATATATATATATATATATATATATATATATATATATATATATATATATATATATATATATATATATATATATATATATATATATATATATATATATATATATATATATTACCTATGTATTATGACGATGAATATAACACATGGATATTCCATTATGCACTCTCACACCACTCACTATCACCACGAGCTATCACCAAGAGCCTTTCTAATAAAATTACTTTGAAACGTACGTACCACACAACAAGCAAGAAATACACAAGCACATTGTAACACATAACATAAAAACCTTTTCAAAAGAGTCAAACACTTTAAACACGAACGTTGTACTAAGACTTACCATACTTACTTAGGTCGCGTGTCGGAGCGGTTGCACTATTTACTCATTGATTAGCGGATTGCTATCTTTTAAGGTGAGTTTATGGCCCCATTTCCTTATAAGTACTGTTTTATAAACCTTGGGGTGAGAAACATGCAAAAACTGTTTTCATGGACTAAAACTAAACTTGTTTTTACAAACTGGTATGCGGAAACCTAAGTTTGCTTGAATCCCACTTTGTCCACTATCAACACCGTCAATTCCCGCTGGGAAACGCGTATGTTATAAATAGATCTATTAAGGATAACTCCTCCGTTCGGTTGGCCATGCCATGGTCAAGGCGAACGTATACCATGACGACCTCTTTGCCGAGTGACTGGGGATTATCACTCACGGGCACCTTTATTGTATTTATGCCTTTGGCATACTTTTGTCTAGTTCGGTTGTTGAGCTTAGTGTTGCATACGGCATTAGTGTGTGCTTGCTGATTATTTGCTATGGTCCATATGTGCTATTTAATTTAAACCTATAGACTCACCAGCGTTAGCTGACTTTTAGCATGTTTTTCAGGTGCTTAAGTATGTTACTGTTGAAGGCATGGCATGGCAAGGTCATAAGAATCCTAAATATTTTTACACAAGCGTAACTCTGAAAACTTTGGGACAGTCATGTAACTGGGCCTTATTTTATTAAACTCGAACTTATGTATTACATATGACTTAATAATTATGTAATATATTTAAACGGATTTTCAATCCATTCTTTTTATCTGGTGTTGTGATTCCTATTTAGTAACACCCAAAACATGTATGCTTCCGCGAATATCTATTTTTGGGGGTGTTACAGTTTTGAGGGTCGGTTTGCAAGGTGACGAGGCAAGGCTTCTAGAAATGTGATTTTATTTCGAGTTCTATGTGTAACGAGTGAACAAGAGTAGTATTATGGTCTTAAGGTCTTCTCTTGGTCAAAAGGTTCAAGGGTGAACTCGTTTTAAGGGTGCATTTGGTAGCAAAAAACACAAAGGGTCCGTTTGATATTGTTAATATGACCAAAATATAACCAAGAGGTCGAGTTGAGGTCTTGGGGTGTTGTGGTGAGTTATAGATTAGGTTATAGGGTCTTGTGAGTCCTTGGGAGAGTTTGTAGACGTCGTGGTACGCTTAGGAGTCCAAACGAATATATACGTGACCAAAACAAATAAAAATAGGTCGAATAGTTTGTTGTGAAGTCTTGGGAGCCTGGTAACGTGTCTTGCTTAGATAGAATGTCTTAAAATAAGTATTGAGGAGTTTCTAAATGCTTTGGAAAGTCTCATGCAAGCTTGAACGTGTTGTGACATTTTATGTGTACGTTTGTATATATAACGTGACCAAGGAAATGAGTTAGGGCACGTTTGTGAATAATGGGAGTTGTGAGTTGATTAGAAACGTTTAGGAAGTCAATTGAGAGTGTTTGGAACTTATGAGAATCAATAGAAATGAGTTTAGCACAATGTGATCAAAGTTGTGTACGTTTTTGTGAATGTGTGACCTCGATACAAAAGGGCCTTGGTTTACTGTTCATATATACGTATTAGGTTGAAATATTAGTTGATCTCGATTCTCCTGTGTGCAAAGAATGAGATAGAGCCTTTTGTTCCATAGGTTGTGTGTAAAAATCACGAATACGAAGGCAAAAGTAAACGTGCAAAGGCTTGTGAATTCGTATGTTATTTTAGTTGTTAGATTGGGCCTTTAGTGGGCTTAGGGGTTCCTTAGGCCCATTTATAGTTTAATTATGATCTGTGTAGTAGTATTGGGCTAGTGTGGGCCCAATGAGTGTTGTGTTGCCAATTTGGTCATGTGGGGCCCATTTATTAACAATGTGTGTCCTACATTGAATATTATATTATATTTAGTAGTTGTGGGGCCCACAGGGGTGTATTTCAGTTGTGTGAGTGTTGTGGGGTCCACCAAGAGGGATCTGAGTCCCATAAATGTGTATTGTAATTCATACTTGTATTGTGGGGTCCACTGAGGTAGAAATCTCATATGTGGTTGTTGTGAGTGCAAAGTGTGGCACTTGTGATCAAAACTGATCCATAGTTGTGTTGTACCTTGTCCAGGTCATTGTGGGTTGCGTGTGAGCTCATTCAAAGTAGGTGTGAATCACATAGCACATAATGATTCAGAGTTGCATAGTGTAAACAAAAGTTTAAAATTTTGCCTAAAAATGGGTGTATGAACAGTAATACTTAATTACTTCATGTTAGTGTTTCCTAATAATTGGGTTTTTAGCAGGATATTACAGCCGATAATACTAACAGTACATCTTTGCATGGACGCATCAATGATATATACATCCACTAAAATTTTATAATCACAAATGTCGAATCTTTTGAGAACTTCTATATACTAGGCGATTACATACGTATAGCGGCAACGGTGTGTAATAGCATTAATTTGTGTGTGCAATTTTATTTTTATGTATATAAAATCACTGCAACAATTTTAATTTTTGGCCACGGGGGCCTTTTAGCGAAGACAGATGACCGGGGGACCCACACTTTTAGCAACGACATATGTCATCGCTAGAAGTGCTTATAATTAAATAATATTTTTATACAAATTAAGTTTCTTTTAATTTAAAAATATTAGCCCGCGTAAAGTAATTTAGCCAGTCAAAACCTTTAGCGACAACGCATGTCATTGCTAAAGGTATATATGAATTTAATAATGTTTATTTTAATATTAAATAAAAGATTATTAAAAATAATTAAATAGAAAACCTGTTTGTGAAAATACCTTTAGCAACGACACTTGTCGTCGTTAGTGTATTTCATTTTTATAAAAATTAGTTTATTGAAAAAATTAATATTTTAATACATTATAAAAATAATTTTGGTAGTTAAAATGTGTTTAACTGTAAAGCTAGTTAATTATGTATCTTCGATAATTTCGTATTTGAACTTGTTTAATTAAAAAGACGTTTCTCATGGCCAAAACTTACACACTCACCAACTAAAACTTCAATAAATACTTGAAAGTTAACTAAATCGAATGGTGGTAGACCACAACAAATAACTAAAACACATGAATTTATATTCCAAATTAATAAACGTTTAAACATTAACACATTTAAAGAAACCATCTGCGTTTATTTGATTTGAAAAATGGCATAAAGTTAAGTACAAAATTAATTGATGGTTCAGAGCGCAACTTTTTTTTTGGCTAAATGAAAAACTACTCCACACCAAGTTTTTTCATGTCATTTAAAAACTCATGAAGTATTCCAGTTGGCTGACATGTGTGCTTCTCGGGATGCCTTTTCATACCTAATGTTGCCTCCAATATCTTTATCTTTAGAGCCAAGATCTTGCAATTTGAGCACTTTGCCTTTCTAATACTTGGTGCAGATTTGAAAGGTCCCAGAGAAGAACTTGGAGGTGTTGAAGGTCTTGGAGAAGAACTTGAAGTTGTTGAAGGTTTAGGAGAAGAACTTGGCACGAAGTTCTTAAATCAAACAATCACAAATATTTACACTTTGATAAAGGTAGTATATTTTCACCAAAGGTAACAATAAACTTACCGGAGAACCAATTCGATTTAGCCAGAGCTCATCCTTCCATATAAAATATCAACATCCATAAGTTTTTAGTGTTGGTTGTTACAGAGTAAGGAAATCATAAGAAATGTCTTTTGAACAACCAAATTATTTAAATATTACATAAATAAAAAACTTCTGATTATTCACCTTTAAAAGAGGACATGCATAGAAAAGTCTACCACGGCTTTGAAGTTGATATGATTTTCTTTGCACTACATCTCCTCTTCCATAGGGACACAGAAAAGTTTCATGTGGCTCCATCTGCATAAGCCATAAAAACGGGTGGTGGTGGTGGTAGTGGTGGGTGAGGTGGTGGTGAATGTGGTGGTGTGAGGATAAGAGTTAACCAGATTTGCTTTTATGTTCAAAAATGAGAACTTTTAACGACGATAGTTAGCGACTACATGTCGTCGCTATAGGTTCTCGTCAAAGTCAATAGAATTTTGGTTAAATTCAATAAAGCTTTTGTCGTTTAGTTTTTGTCGCAATCTCAGAAACTTCAGATTCAGATTCAATAAATTTTTTGTCGTTTAGTTTTTGTCACAATCAATATAACATTGTACGAACCACTCCTATGTTTTTGTCTTAGATTATCTGAATGTACATGCATGACCCATGATCCAGGTGCCCGAACCAACCTCATCCTCATTATCAAGCCAAACTACTTATAGGAATAGCTTGTATTTCATTTAAATCAATTATACACATTCATATATGAGACGAAACATTCAAAGAGTGGGTTAGAACTGCCTTCCATAGTTCAACTAGGTAAAAGAAACAATTCATAATTAAGCTTTTACATGTCTATATTTATTTGAATGTGTTTATGTGTATATATATTCATTCATGTGTTTATGTGTATATTTATTTGAATGTGTTTATGTGCATATGCTTATTTATTACATTATTATAATGCAGTTATCACAATTGATAAGAGTTGGACCTCTATAAAAAATCGTAATTCTCCACAATTTTTACAAGGTCTTTCAGCATTCCTCGAGCATTGTAAGACATTGTTGGCTCCATCTTCCGATAGATTGCATACCCATGTGATACATGTGGTAACTCAGTAACAGGTTCGATCGAAACACTTTGACGACACATATCTGAAAACGGGTTTGACGCAACTTATACCACTTGGCATAAATACGGTGAACCGCGTCCTCTGACCCCTCCGCCAGTAATACACAACACAGCACACCACAGCTACCTTCACCTGAATACAATAACATGGTTGCGTTCCTCAACGATATTTCCGGATAATGAGCCAACTCCACCAAGTCAAACAACAGGTCCTCAACCAACTCAAATAGTGGGTCCTTAAACAACGGGTCCTGGCATTAATTACGAGTTCGAAGTATTACTTTCTAGGGCCAACGGTGAGTTATACCCATGTTGTGATTGGATGACTTTGTTGGACTTTATGTCAAAGATGTCGCGCGTCAAGGTCTTAAATATATGGATGGATATTGGGTAATGATGTTAAAACTTATCCAACAGGAATTTCCCCTAGTAAAGGATTCAAAGTCTCGTTGTCATATTATGACATGAAAAAGACATTCAAAACGATCGGGTTAGGATACAATTCGATCCATGCTTGTATAAATGATAGTTTTTTACATTGAGGGAAGGAGAACGAAAATTTGGATAATTGTCCGATTTGCTAAGCGAGTAGATAGAAATACCTGAAGACAAAGGGGAAGAAAGTTGCCAGAAAGGTATTGTGTTACTTTCCGTTGAAACCTATAGTACAACGTATGAACAACTCGCAACACACTGCAAAGTTAATGACTTGGCATGCTATTGGTAAGTCTAAGGAAAAAGGTAAGATGCATCACCCGGTTGATGGTAAATCATATAAATTTTTTGACATAATACAGTCTAACTTTTCAAAAGAAACTAGAAACGTCGATTAGGGTTGGGAGTTGATGATTTTAATCCATTTGGAAACCTGAGTCAAACTTACAGCATGTGCCCGGTCATATTGACAACATAGAACACACCCACATTGATGTCACAAACCACTAACTTCCCCTTAGGTTAGAATACCTTACTAACTTAGATTAGGCTCTCACTAGCACCCTAGGATTAGAAATGCCTTACTAACTTAACTTAGGCCCTTATTAGAGCACACTAGGATTAGAAATGCCTATAGGATTTTCCCGAGTTAAATTTTTGCTTTAATATATCATTATAACCTAACTAACCCTCAGACAAGCTCACGTATCCACCTATGCCAACCACTACTATGTTTACTTGATGTAAACATCCAGGTATGTCAAGTCTAGGTAATAAACATATTTTCACTAAGAAAACTAGTACTATACTACCCTATACTTGCTAGAAAACCCTAAATGCACCTACGTGTTTCCAATTAGCTTTAAAACCCTAAGTGCCTATCTGAATTTACATGTAAAGTGCTTAGGACTTAGATATAAGTTAGAATAGATATCTTAGGATATATTAAAACTCTTAGGATATAGTACAACCCCTAGAAACTTAGGTACAAGTCATATAAACACAAAACCTTAATTAGGTCATAACTTCCCGAAACTAGGTCAAAACTAGGTTAAAACTTTACCATAAGCTACCATCACTTAGTATAAGCTACTAATAGTTACTAAACATCATTAGGACCTTAATTAAGATACTAAAACATAGACAAAACCCTAAACACTTATAAAACAAAACTAGATTAAAACTTGACTTAAACACCTAAACTATACTACTTAAGCACCTTAATATAAACAAGCAACCACCGTAGCACCTTAATATGAACAAGCTAGCACCCTAGCACCTCCAAGCACCCAAGAAAGGAGGTGAANGCCCCCCCCCCTTGCACTACACCTAGGCAGTCGTTCCATGCCAAACCGCCTTTACGCGACTATAAATACCCCCCACCCTCCTCTCATTCTTCCTCACACCTCTCCTCTCCCTCTCTATCTCTTATTTCTGTAATACTAAGTGGTTAGAAGCAATAGGAAGCAAGTAGCTAGGCCTTGGTTTGGTTGTGTTGCGTTTTGAAGTCGTGCGAGCCAAAAGAAACCCTAGAAACCCTAGATCCTTAGTTCAGCCCTCCCCCGACATAGGTAACCCTTAATTTACGTCCAATTAGTCTTAGAATAGGTTTAGATACTTAGTACATGCTTTAGATAGTTAGTAGATTTCCATGCATGCATGTTTACTCTCATTACCCTAGTTTTAGGTCGAATTGCATGTTTATGTGTTATATAGCTTTCCTACTTTATATAATTTGCATTATGTGACTTATTTGAACTTATATGAGTTAGACATAAGCTTAGAAACTAGATTGCCATGCTAGAATTAGAATTATATGCATTTAGGACTATTTGCAAAATATTTCATGCATAGGGGTATATATTGTAAATTCCTGAAACTATAAAGTCTAGGGACTGTTTTTGATATTTCCTAGAAGATATTAGTGTAAGGACTAATTTTGCAATATATTAAACGTTAAAATAAACTAATAAAACAAATATAAAACTAAAAGGACTAAAACTGCAAATAGTATAAATATAAGGGTAAATAGGGTAAATAATAGAAGTTAATATAATCTAGGAACTATATGTGTTATTTCTTTAAAATATGATAGTTTAGGGACTAAATATGCAATAGTTAGAAAGTTATATGCCTATTTGTTGTAAGTTTATAAGTTTAGGGTAGAAAACGTAAATATATATATATATATAAAGGGTAAAAATGGACTATTTTCATAAAATATAAAAACCTATTTAAGTTAGAAGCATAACACAATACTAGGGAGCTTCATGCGAGGAGTACTATGTGGATATTTCATTTTGACGAGTTTGTTGGGTTTACGAATTAAAGTGCCCTGACTCCTCGAACGATTATTGCATATACTTCTGAGATATGATGGCCTGAACGGTGTTATGTTATAACTAAACCCTAATAACAACATAACTCATTAATAGGGAACTTTGTGTGAGGAGTATTAACTTCTGAATTATGATGGCCCGAACGGTATTATGCTGATCACATAATACAATAGTAGGGAGCTTCATGTGAGGAGTCATATACTTCTGAATTACAATAGCCCAAACAGTGTTATGTTATATATAAAAACCTAAATAGTAATTAGTTAAGAAAACCTTGACTAAGACTTGACATACGCACACCCACACTACCATAGGATACGTGAGTAAGTTGTTTAAACCCCTACTTAAACTAGCTAGAGACTCAGGTGAGTTTTCATAGCCTCACACCCTTTTTAAATGCTTTTTAAATGTTTTACAAACCCTGTAAGGGGGATACATGCTTTAAAACCAAATACAAGTCTTTGCTTTGGATATTGCACGAGTAAACTAACAGCCATCATTACATAACCCAAAATTCATGAATCTAATCGTTTGGAAGGTTTTATCCAAACGAACGCGAATATAGTTGATAGATCTATTGGAGTTTGACAACTCCCGTTGGTATTAACACCCCACTACGTGGTACCAATAAGTACTATATTTGAACCCACTGAAGGCTTAACTTTGGCAAGTTATCCTTCTCATCCCCTCATGGTTTGGTCTGCAGACCCCATGACCCGGATCGTTAACGTGTGGTTCATGAGGTTAGTGCAATATACCTTATTTCTAACACTAACCCTTTTCCACACATAGAATTTAAGCTGAACTCTGTGGAACTTGTATTTACTCTTTACTTTTTAAACCTATGATCTCACTCAACATACGTGTTGACTTTAAGCATGTTATCTTAGGTAATTAGGCACTATAGGAACCCTGACACGGAGAACCACTGGATATGAGGACGTCCAGAATAGTTATCATTCATCAACTTTGTGTCATAAAACGTATCTTAAGGACCTCTCTTTTGGTAAAAGTATATCTTTTGCTGTAAAAACTCTGATGAATAAATGAATGATGACAACCTTTTTCAAAAACGTCTCTTTTCGAGTCGTTTTCTATTATCTTGTCTTTGTTTCCATGAGTAATGCCCCAAACACTTTATCCGCTGCGATCAGTGAAAAATGGGGGTGTTACAGATTGGCATCAGAGCCTTGGTTATAGAGAACAAAAGGATTTTCCTAAAACTATAACCACTTTTTCAAAAAGGTCCTCCGTGCCAGAAGAATCCCCAACTACCTCTAGGTTAGAATCCCCAACTGCCTTTAGTTTAGAATCCCTAAATGCCTTTAGGTTAGAATCCCCAACTGCCTTTAGTTTAGAATCCCTAAATGCCTTTAGGTTAGAATCCCCAACTGCCTTTAGTTTAGAATCCCCAACTGCCTTTAGGTTAGAATCCCTAACTTGCCCTTAGACTAACTTGCCTTTAAATTAGAACCCTCGAATTGCCTTTAGGATTAGATATCTCACTATTGCCCTTAGGATAGAATTCCCACAATTAGAATTGCCTTTAAAATGCATATTTAAATTAGAATTACTCTAAGAGATTCCTTCGGGAATTACAGTTAGATATGTCATCCTTTAACAATCCTATCATCGTGTTGGATACCGATGAGACGGATACTTCATCCGATGGCGATGATTATGCTCCGGCTACTCCTACTCACTCATCTACTGGTTCTAATTCTCCGGAAAAATTAGCCCAGAATATCTTAACTAATTTCGGATTAGAACTTTCCCCAAATGACCCCTATATGCAAGCATATAATGGGTATAGTCAAGATCGTCATGTTCCCGAAATAGAGTCACCTCCCCTTAAGAAAATACGTTTTATACCACCATCACCTCCCCCTAGGTTCCATATAGGTAGTAGTTCGTATAAAACACCTTTAGAAAGGCATGATGAACAAATAGATGAAATACTTAGTCATCTAGATAAACTTTCTTTAGAAAGAATGGAAGAAGTAGAAATTAGGATTAGGGAATTAGGAATAGGTAAAAATAGGTTAGAAAATGAACTAGAGAAAACTCGTAATCAAGTCTTTAGGTTACAAACAAAGTATGAAGGACACTCTGACGAAGTAAGCACCGCACATGTTAGACTTTCCACCATCGAAATGATTATCGAGGATCTTAGGGATAATCATAGGTCTGACATAGATGAACTCTTGGAGGCTATTCAAGATCTCAAGAGTAACCTAGGGCAAAAATAAAGTTATGGGGTTAGATAATATAGGTAGATAACTTAGTTAAACGGGTACTTGTTAGGTTTTTATTTAAAAAAAAATAAAAAAAAATAAAAAAAGTTTTTCATAAAACTCGTTTCCCGTATTAGGATTCCCCAATTGCCTTAGAACACACTAGATTGCCTTAGGAACTTAAAAACTAAAACGGCTAGGAAAAATTAAAACAAGTAGACATACCTAGGAATAATAAAAACTTAGGATCACTTAGAATCACTATGCCTTTAGACGGAGGGGGAAACTATTTTCGGTGAACCACAACGATTCTTGCTTGGAACTTGTTCTTTTTAAAACCCATCCGGTATCAGAAGAGTGCTTTCAGCACTTAAAACATAAACTATAACAAAATTCTTACCATATCTTACCTTTAGAATGGCACGTACAAGAACTACTCCACCCGTCACTCCTACTACTCCCGCTATGACTCAGGAAGATATCCAGCGACTAGTGACTGACGGTGTAACTGCAGCACTAGGAGCTAGGGATGCAAATATGGCTAGAACCCCTGAAATCCCTGTAGTGAAGAAGAGTAACTACAAGGAATTTATAAGCTATCAGCCGTTCAATTTCAAGGGGACAGAAGGGGCCATAGGGTTAATTCATTGGTTTGAGAGATGTGAATCGGTGTTTTCTCGAAGTAATTGTACAGAGGATTGTAGGGTTAAGTTTGCAACGGGAACGCTTACTGAGGAAACGTTATCTTGGTGGAACTCATATGCCCAACCAATAGGAATAGAAGAGGCATATAAGTTATCTTGGATTGAATTTAAGAAACTTATGATTAAGAAATACTGCCCTCGGACAGAAGTCAAGAAAATGGAGGATGAATTTTATAACTTGACTGTGAAGGGGAACGATGTTAAAACTTATATTAGGAGATTTCAAGAGTTGGCTACTTTGTGCCCTACAATGGTACCAACTGTTGAAAAGACGATAGAATTTTTCATCGGAGGTTTGCCCCAGAGTATCGAAGGGAATGTTGCAGCCTCTAAACCTCAAACGTTAGAGGAGGCCATTAATATAACCTTAAGGTTAATGGACCAAGTAACAAAGCACAACCCTGTGCCAGTGCCCTACGATAATAAGCGAAAGTTCCACGATGGGAGATCTTTCGGTAGTAACCGTAATAACACCGGAGGTAATCATACGAATCCCTATCCTCAACCAAGGCAAGATCATGCAAGAGCTTATGCCACCACTTTAAATGAGAAAAGTGGGAATGCCGGAAGTGCCCCTCTGTGTAGGAGATGCAGCTGGCATCACACAGGTCCTTGTGTCATTAAATGTAACATATGCAACAAGGTGGGCCATTACTCAAAGGATTGCAAGAACAAAAGACCAGTTGCTGGAGGAAATCCACCACCAGCAACAGTCATTTGTCATACTTGCGGGGAAAAGGGTAATTACATGAATAAATGCCCAAAGAGGAATACTGATGGTGCCCAGGGTAGAGGATACATGTTGAGGGATAGGAATGATCCACAAGATCCCAGCGTAGTCACGGGTAAGTTTCTTTTAAATCATCATTTAGTTAAAATATTATTTGATTCTAGAGCAGATAGAAATTTCGTATCTATACCCTTAGCCTCTAGACTTAGTATAAAACCCATAGCTTTAGATAATTATTATGAGATAGAAATGGTCGACGGAAACTTAGTTAGTACTAACACGGTCATTAAGGGATGTACCCTAACATTACTTAACCACCACTTTGAGATCGATCTCATACCTATTAGGCTCGGTAGTTTTGACGTTGTTGTGGGAATGGATTGGTTGGCCAAGAATCAAGCAAAGATTCTTTGTAACGAGAAAACCATCCATGTACCTATCAATGGTGAGACTTTAACTATCCGAGGAGATCAAAGTAGAACTAGACTTAACTTTATTTCATGTATCAAAGCAAAACGATGCATGTCACGAGGTTGTCAAGTTTTTGTGGTTCAAGTAACGGAGACTAAGCCAGACGAAAATTACTGGAGGAAATCCCTGTAGTCAGGGAATACCCAGAAGTTTTTCCTAAGGATTTACCGGGCTTACCTCCGATTCGTCAAATTGAATTTCAAATCGACTTAATTTCCAGAACAACACCTATAGCCCAAGTGTTAGGAATACGCTTTTTGTATAAGAAAGATTCGGTCACCCCAGATATGATTAAGCATTGATTAGCTCGTAGTAGTTACAATAGTTAGTTAAACGTAGTTTAGAAGTAGATTAGTTCGTGAAAGAAGGACGGGTCTTTACCCACTGTATACCTGATCCGCAGCCCAAGTGGCACACCCTAGTGGAAAAACCCATGTACATATAAGCCCTCTCCATCCTTGGAGAGGGTAAGCCTTCTCTCATAATCTATTTTCTTTTTTTTGGTTTTCTCTCAAGGCTTTATCTCTTTCTCTCTCTAACTTTC
>LBNU01025197.1:65584-81881 GCA_014162995.1 Artemisia annua
GTGTAAGCATGTGATGATGAATTTGCATCTTTTCAGCAATCGGCATCAATCGTCAACTTCTTTGTCTTTGGTGTGATTACGCCTTTCCAACATGCCCATACATCTTTGTTGAGTAGATCTTCCCGGTTTAACAGTTCTGACGTCTCCTTTTAGATGTTGGTATGAGCATGTGGAACTCGAGTGATGGTGGTGAACATGGTAAGTTTGGTATGTTGAGCTGCATAAAACATGGTTAGTAATAAACATACCGGCACTTACAAGTTTGGACTTAGAGATCGTCAACAGCATAGTGTGAAGACTTTCTCTAATCCTTACCAAGGCCGTTCCTAATTGGATGCCCCCGAAAGGGCTTTCACTGACATACTGAAGTACACCAACGATTAGGTGAGTCGTTGGAGATCACCCCACGACTGTAGACCTTTTGGAACACCACCGAACACACTAAGCGTAACCCACAAGTGATTACCGAAGTGACCTACTGTCAGGGCTGTTTGATGTTAACCCTGGCAGGAGTTTCCACTCAATCACTGGGAAATACTTATGTATATTCCCTCATAAGTGTTCTTGGCAGATTGCTAAGATCTGCGTAGGACTCGACATATTACATCTGGTGCCCTTAATGTTGAATCACCAGTGTATAAGTATCAAGTGTACCTATGAGATCTTTTGATGCATCTCTTGGCTCTAGACTCGATAAGTGCACATTGGTTATCCTATGCAGAGACTAGGGAGGCGTCTCCTGTTTCAATATCAACAAGCTCTAAGAGACTAGTCGATAGTTTGCACCGGTTCCCCGTGAGAATGAAACAAGCTCTTTTAAGAGAACTTGAGTGGTTGGGAGGTTTAGTGCAGTGCGTCACTGGGTCCATGACGTCTTTATCTTCAATACCGATGTTACCTTAGCAACAATCAGTAGCATATGAGTTGAACCCGGTGTCTGCCCTAAGGTTGAATAGTTGGAGGGCTATTTCTTTTCACCCTTTCTCATTACATTTCTTTTTAATTCTTTAACCCCTTCAGTGCTTACCGAGACTTCATTTACTAGAACCTTGTTGGGTTTGTTCCAGTTCTAGCTCAGTCTCAGTCGGCACTTTTCCCTTTCTCACTTTTCTCCTCTTTTTTTTTCAATCATTCCTAAGGACTTCTAATCTATCTATTGGATTGTCCCTGGGAAGATCCCTCCGGTTCTGGTGGATCATGGGAACATATACCTAACCTAACCATCCTTATAACTCCATGCATTAAATTAAAGTGGTCGGTCTTTTGGTATTTTTCCACATTCGCCATATAACCAAAATCATTGAAAATTCTCTCAAAGTGTTTATGATAAAGAAACAAATTTTGTTAACACTTTGAGAGTTTTATCATTTTTCCAAATGCTCCCCCTTGACATGTGCTTATAGGTAGAAAGAAATTTGCACATGTCGGGGTGAGTTGCACTTATTTGAATTGATCGGCTCTTAATAGACATATACCCGAGGGACACGTTTACGTTGCTTAGTTAAAGGGATCCATTATCAGCTTTTAGGTGATAACTAGCCCTTATAACTAACTTGAAGTTGTTAACATTCCTTAAAAAGGAAGTTAGACCCGTCAAAGTACATATCTAAGAAGAGTTTCTCGAAATGGTACTATCTACTTTGACCAGTCCTCTTCGAGACACGTTTACATCACTGGTAAACAAGCTTGAAAATATTACCCGGCCAGGACTAGTCTTTTCGATTCACGAATTTTCATGTTTCATCAATTCATGAATCAAATTCTGAGTCATAAGCAATTCATGGTTTCTACTTGATTTTGTAAAATCCCGCGAAAGACTCTTAGCCACTTGCTCCCCCTCAATATGTGCACATTGATTGAATCAATATTTGAAAGTTTTTAAAACTTTGGCACATATAGGTGAGCTTTCATTTGAGATTATTTATTCATCATTTTTTAACCACTTGCTCCCCCTCAATATGTGCTTTGTTCATACTCCAAAATCTTTAAAATTTTAGCACATAAGGGAGCGATCTTTTGAGTCCAAAACATCTTTATAAGTCCAAAAACATCACATTTAATCACTTGCTCCCCCTTAATATGTGCTTTGATTAAAATCCAAAATCTTTAACATTTTAGAACATAAGGGAGCGTTCTCGATAGTCCACAAACATTCTTTATGAGTCCAAAAACATCACTTTTAAATCAGTTTTTATATTTAAATCACATTCTCTCCCCCAATCATAAAATTTCAAATCTTTTGAGATTTTGTGATCCCAATTGATTTAAATGATTTTCGAAAAAGCTTTGGAGAGACATGTGGCAAAATTTTAAACGTTTACTGATTTTGAGACACTTTTTGAGTTTTCACAGTGGCTGGTGCACAATGTTTTTAAAGGTGCAGAAATTTTGAGCACATACGCTCCCCCTCAATTAATGACCCGTTTTTCCATTTTAATGTTTAGTAGCCATTAATGTGAGTGGTAACGTATACGAGAAAATTTAAGACCAATGGCCACCTTGTACACCACAAAATCTCTTTTGAAGAATTTTTAGAAGAAAGAGATTTTGGGAAAATAAGACTTCACTTCTTTTACTAGAAAGGCTGCATTGAAGCGTACAACTTTTCGGATAATCCGCACACAGTGAAAACATGATAACGTGTTTTAACACGGATTTTGAAAACCGGGTTGCTATCTGAAGTAATAGCAAGCCATAATTGTAAGCAAACATATATTTTGTCTTTTTGAGTTTTTCAGATTTTTATGGTTTTTATAGGTTTTATATTTTTTATTTTTCTTTTCTGGGTTTTATATAATATATAAAAGGATATGTGAAGTGAATCAGTTACTCCTCATTATCTTCCTGAAGACTTTTGAGTGACTCAGGAGTGATGCTCTTCATTCCAAGACGTAGGAGAATGAATTGAAACCGTTCTCTTGGAAGTGCCTTTGTGAAGATATCAGCCAGCTGAAATTCCGTCCTTACAAAGTAGAGTTCCACAATTCCTTTTTCCACTTGTTCTCTGATGAAATGATGTCGAATATCAATGTGCTTTGATCTTGAATGCTGGACGTTGTTGCAGCAAAGAGCAATGGCACTCTTGTTATCACAGTACATCGGAACTTTGTTGTAGTTAAAGCCATAGTCGGATAACTGAGATCTCATCCAAAGAATTTGAGCACAGCATGATGACATGGCAATATATTCAGCTTCTGTAGAGGAGATTGATGTACTCATTTGCTTCTTTGATGACCAACTAACCAGCTTATCTCCTAGAAACTGAGCACCGCCCGAAGTACTTCGTCGAGTATCTTGACAACCCGCATGATCAGCATCAGAGTAGGCTGTGAGAGCCATTGCAGTGTCTTTAGGATACCAAAGGCCCATGTGAATTGTTCCTTGAAGGTACCTGAAGACTCTTTTGACTGCTTCTAAGTGCTTCTTAGTAGGTTTGGATTGATAACGAGCACACATGCAGACAGCAAATAAGAGATCAGGTCTGCTGGCTGTGAGATACATCAATGATCCGATCATGCTTCGGTATTTGGTTTGGTCGACAAGTGCTCCTTCAATATCCTCATCCAGCTTAGTTCTCTCAACCATTGGAGTATCAACAGATTCACATGATTCGAATCCAAATTTCTTTAGTATTTCAATGGCATACTTGGATTGATTGATGAAGATACCATGTGGGTTTTGAGAAATCTGAAGCCCCAAGAAGAACGACATTTGCCCCATCATGGACATTTGGAATTCTGTACTCATTTCTTGTGCAAACCTATCACATTCTAGTGGATCGGCTGATGCGAAGATAATGTCATCCACATAGATCTGAACGTGGAGACGATGCTCTCCCAACTTTCTTGTGAACAAGGTAGGATCGACAACACCTTTGGTGAATTGGTTGGCTAGAAGAAATTTGGACAGTGTATCATACCATGCTCTGGGTGCTTGTTTAAGACCATATAGTGCCTTCTTCAAGCGATAGACATGATTAGGGCGTTCAGGATCAACAAACCCCTCTGGTTGACTTACATATACTACTTCCTTTAAGTGTCCATTGAGAAAGGCAGTCTTCACATCCATTTGGTATACAACCATGTTCTGACTGGCTGCATTGGCAAGGAAGATTCTGATGGCTTCAATTCTGGCAACTGGTGCGAATGATTCCTCAAAGTCGATGCCTTCTTCTTGTCTGAACCCTTTGGCCACAAGTCGAGCTTTGTTCTTTAACACTTCACCATATTCATCAAGCTTCACTTTGAAGATCCATTTGAGGGCGATAATCATTGCACAGTCTGGAGGGGGCACTAATTCCCAAACATCTAGTCTGTCAAATTCATGGATTTCATCTTGCATTGCAGTGAACCAGGACGTTTTAGTCAATGCTTCTTTATAATTCTTTGGTTCGACTTTGGACAGCACGTTGCTAACAAAACACCATAAAGCATCTGTGGCAAGTTGTCGTCGTGTAGATACTGGCCTAGATGGGTTACCAATGATGTTGTCAATCGGGTGATCATTTGTCCATTTCCTGATATGCTCATGAAGTTGATGATTGGGAATTGAAGTAGCAGTGTTGGAATCTTCTGAGGAGGTTGCCAAAGTAGATGGTTCAGGAGCAAATATGTTGACAAAAGGTTCATCAGGAGGTTGAGTAAAAGGATTCACTTCAAATGTATTATCGGATGCTTCTTCTTGTGGAATTGAAGAGTGTTGATCTATGTGATTGGTATGACTAGATGATAGAGCATTCTGACTAATTGAGATGGAGATGGAAGGTCCGTTTGTGGGTTGAGGTTCATCATTAGCAGCAGCATCAGGATCTCTGACTAGTTGTTCGGGTTCGACTCTCTGTTGAGGCTCAAAATACTCATCATACATTGAATCAAACAATTTCTTCAAGTCCTCACAGGTAGGTGGCACCAAAGGAGCATCTGTGGTGGAAGAATTTACAAGTCCTGAACTAATGGGTCCAGGAGTCCAAAGATTAGATGCGGGTCCTGAACTGGAGAATTCAGGAACCGTTTGCTCGGTCAGCTCATCAAACGTGACATTGATGGTTTCCATGATTTGTCGGGACCTTTTATTGTAGATTCGATACCCCTTCTTGTTTGGTGCATACCCAACGAAAATTCCAATATCAGCTTTTGCCTTTAGCTTTCCCAAGTCTTCGCTATCATTGTTTGGGTAACATAATGAACCAAAAACACGAAGGAAAGAGAGGTCGGGTTTTCTTTTATGCACTAGCTCATAAGGAGTTTTGCAGTGAAGAGGATGTATTAGTGATCTGTTCTGAGTGTAACAAGCCGTTGCAATTGCCTCTCCCCAGAGAAACATAGGAGCTTTGGAGAAGATCAACATAGTACGTGCTGCCTCTACAAGTGTACGGTTTCGTCTTTCAACGACTCCATTCTGTTGAGGGGTTCGAGGTATACTCCTTTGATGACTAATTCCCAGATCTTCATAAAACTGAGTAAGTTGTTGATTGACAAACTCCGTTCCATTATCTGTGCGGACGAATCTGACTATTTTATTGAGTCCAACTTGCAGCTGCTTGATTAGTTTGATGATGATTTCAGGTGTTTCGTCCTTGGATCTGAGGAATTTGACCCATGTGAAATGAGAGTAGTCATCAACAATCACTAACACATATCTCTTTCCAAATATGGTTTGCACTCTCATGGGACCACAGAGGTCCATGTGAAGGGTATGAAGAACTTCCATGATGGAGTTGATGGTTTTGGGTTTGTGAGTATGTTTCTTGCTTTTACCAAGCTGGCAAGCGGAACAAAGATGATCCTTTTTATACTTCAGCCTAGGCATGCCACGAACAAGATCTTTACGCGTAAGTTCTTTGATGGTTCCGAAGTTCAAATGGTTCAAACGACGATGCCACAACCACGACTTGGTCTTGGAAGCCTTAGATAGTAGACAGATTGGAGATGATTGCATCATGTCTTCAATGGATATAGTATAGAGGTTTGTGCCACGTCTGCCTTTCAAGAGATCCATACCATCCAATCTTCTAACATGACAAGAGTGTTTTCTGAAGGCAACTTCTAGATCTGAGTCACAAAATTGACCTACGGAGAATAGATTGTGCCCAAGACCTTCTACATAATATACCCGAGAGATAACGCTGTCACCAACCACATAATCTCCATAACCCATTATTGCACCAAAATGATCATTCCCGAATCTAACAGTCCCGATAAACTTTTTCACGAAATTTCTGAGCCGCGAGCGATCCCCCGTCATATGTTTTGAGCAGCCTGAGTCCAAATACCACAGGGCGATTTGTACGACCTGCATTTGAAATCAGACAGATATGGATAACGGACAAACTTGGATCCCCAACCAAAAGTGGGTTCCGATTGGTTAGCACAAACATCAGAATTGGAAGAATTAATAGTGACCTTAGTCATAACATGACATGCTGGGGAACTAGACTTATGGTTAGCACATTGGGTTCCTATAGGAAAAGTTCTACCAGATTTCTTCCAAATCCTAATGTTGGGAAACTTAGGATTAGACTGTTTGGCAAAGGGGCGATGACTTCCTATTGACATTATTCTTCCAGTGGGTCTCCAATGATAGCCAACATTAGTAAACTTCCTTCCTGTTGCTTTCCAAACATGTTTTTCACGATTATAATAAACATTATGACAACCAGGGGATACTTTAGAAGCATACAAACATGTCTTAACACACACATCATGATTACCAAAATTTAAATAGTTATTACAGATCTCACAACTGGTTTTAGAATTCGAATTAATTACAGTACGCCTAGAGCTAATACTAGAATCAACACGATTCTCAACGTTCAGATCAGTTTTATTGTTCCTAATGTGGTCTTCTACTTTCTTTCCTTGAGCACTTTTAGCTGGCGAAGTCCTATCATTCCTTGTATTGCAACTAGACTTTGACCCGCTAGCATTAGTGACAGCTTTTACTCCTGTAGAATTAATGATGGGAACATTAGAACGAGAAACTGCTGTTTGATTTTTGGTATCTGATGTGTTATGTTTTGGTGATGTTATGGGCACTTTAAAGGCAACATGCTTGTTCTTAACCTTAGAGGAAACATCATTAGTCTTATCACGCATGCAATCAGCCTTAGGACATGTACCAATGGCATAATCTAAAAGCTCATATGATCTGTTGGTGAGATAATACACATCACGGATGCCAATGTCTGTAGGACTCACAATTCTAACTTCTTCAATAGTTTCGCAGAGGATATCTAGGCAATCCTTGAGATACCTAAGGTACTCATTGTGAACAAACGCATTATTCCTAAGGGGAAGAGGAATATTAATGGCATCAACATCAGTTCTTTTTGTTTTCCCTTTCACCTGAGTCTTTAGATTCTCATTTTCTTTAAGCAAAGAAGTTATCTTTTCATTGTTTTTATCACGCACGATCTTTATCGAATCATGTAACTCTTTGTAATGTTGTTTGATTTTAGAGTTTTCAGCTTGAAAACAATCATTTTCGTATTTCAAATCGTTAATGACATTTTGAAGTTGAAGATATTGAGAATCTAAACACGGAGGTTTCTGGGAATCAAACACATCACATTTATTATCAATCACATCACATTTATTCGACTTAGATTGTGCAATTTGAAGCTTCAGTTTCCGAATCGTGTTAGTGTGAGCTTGAATCCTTTCATCCCTTTTGGCTAATTCAAAATATGCATCAAATTCAGGAGCATCCGAAGATGTCTTGGCATTTGAATTTCTGATTCTTTCTTCTAGATGTTGGTATCTTAATTGCAAGTTAAGATTATCAACCTCTAGTTTTGAAAATTGCTTGATCATGTTATCATGATCATCTTTTTGAATTTTTTGGCGCAGTTTTAAATTCTCCCCCTCAAGCTCAACAACACGATTCTGGAAAATCTTTAAAGTAACAGACATATCATGAAATTGGGAAGCAGTTAAAGAAGAATCAGTAGCAGTATAAAACACATCTTGAGCAATGCACATAGCAATCAAATTATCATTCATGATAAGAGCATTCTTCCTTGCAATTTCACTATGTTGAAGATCCAATACAGTTTGTTCTCCTTCACGTTCCTGGTTTTTAAACACCTCTTTCATTTCATTTATCTTTTTTTTAAGTGATGTTTGTATTCAAAATGGTTTTTGATTTGTTTAAAAACGGAATGACTTCTATGAGATAACATTCTTTTGTAACTTCGAAACCCCTTTCCCCCTCAGTAATTCCCGTTGGAGTAATTCTCTTTTTACACGTTTTTTCAAAATCCGCAAACATTTGATATAGTACATACATGCTAATAAGAGTTTTACATTGAGTGGGAAGTGCTATCTGAACTAGGTTCATGGGTGTATTGGGAGGATACACCGTGGGTTTAGCAAACTTAAGGGGAGTGGAAGCCATAAGAAATTCAGCTTTCATTTTTTCCAGGTCTAATGCCCAAAAAATCTGTTCAGAGATTAACTTAGTTTGTGGCACAAAGACAGTCAATCGGTTTTGCTCATAGTAGTTATGGGGCTTGATATTAACACGATTTGCTATGCACATGGGATCCTTCATCTTATTCTCAAGTCTTTTCCTATTTTCTGTTTCAATTTCAACAATCTCTTCTGTATCACGCACATCAGGGGAATCATGATTGGGCTTAAGCATCACATTATAGTCATATAAGGCAGGTTGAGAGGCACTAACGCTCCTAAGATAATTAGTTTTAGGCATACATGTATCCTTATCACTATGTTTATCACGAAGCTTAATGTGCTTATGCATCATTTGAGCAGTTTGAATGGTTTGGCCTTGTGTGTACAATTTGTTTTCAAGCTTGTTTCTAAGGCCTTTAATTGGGAAAAATCGTTTAGAAGTTTAGTTTCTTTGCTTTGAAATTCTAATTTTAGTGTGTTAACACTGTTTTGAATCTCCTGTTTTTGTTTAACAGTTTGATTGATTTGATTTTGCAAAGATTTTATTTCCCCTCTTAACTCTTCTTCCTTTAAATTCCTCTTGGTAATATATGTACACATTTGCCAATTCATTTTCTGTTCACGTTCAGTTAACTCAAATTTTGCACGTTGTTGATACATATTCACCTGATCTTTGAGAATATTAATCCTAGTAGTTAAGGTGTCATCAGGAATAGCAGCAGTATAATCATCATATTCACAAGTATCATTATTAATGAGAGAGTCATCACTTGGTAAAGCACTTTTGATACTTTGTTTCAAGTATTGCTCATATGGGACAACATTACTATTACCCATATCAGCAGAATTTGAATCAATAGTGTCTTTGTGTTTTACTTCGTTATGAGTCCTTTGATTGTGCATCACATCGTCAACATGTGTATCTTCAGATGCTCTACTAGATTCATCAGACTCTTTATTGTTATCCATATGTTGTTGTTTTGAGGAAACATTAGTGTTTTTCAAACCGACATCATCTGGCGTGACAATACTAGTTTGATGAACCTCATCGAGTATTGTTGGAATGGCACATGTTTCATATGTGTCATATAATTTGAGTACCTCAGAAATGATGGATGATTTGGAAGATCCTGATTGATTTGCCGATGTGATCGCGGATGTAAGCTTGGCCATAAAGATGGTATGTGCAGTAGGTTCATCATCAACATCAGAATCAAATGCATCACAATATTCAGCCTGGAAGATGTTTGGGTCATTTAGAGCAAGATCCTGGACTGGTTGATCATCCACATCAGCATCAAAGGAGTTTCCTTCATCACCAGCAAGAAAGAGCAGCTGTTCCTCATCCAATTTAACCCCATTCTCTTGTGCTTGCATCAACAGCATCTTATCTTTGAAGTAGTCGGAGTTCTGAGGACGTTTTGGTTCAGTGCAGTTTCTTGCAATATGACCTAGCCCACCACAATTGTAGCACTTGATTTGCCTTCCTTGTCCTTGATTGCCATTTCCTATTCTGTTCTGAGCATTTCCTCGGACATTTTGTCTTCCTTGAACCACAACACGCCCATCTTCCACAACAGCAAGATTACGTGGATTAGATGAGGTTCTAAGTTGATTGTTGGTTTGAGGAAGAGTGCTTCTGAAGTGTTGAACCAGCAGAGAGACTTGATTGGAGAGATTATCAATTCTCTAATCCAAGTAGGAATTTCACGATTCTTGTGAATTGGTTTTGACACTTGCTGATTGCATTGAGGCTTGACCAAGAGAAGACTGATTCTGTGTTGCTTGAGTAGTGATTGGAGGGTTGATTAAGTCAGCTGAGAATTGGTTGAAACCTTGAGCACTGGAGATTAGAGCAAGAGGATCATTTGAGGGATGAAACTTTTCTCTTAGCTGACGATCATACATGGCATGTTTCTCATGTTGTTGTAGATAAGCATAGAGTTGCTCATAGTTGGTGTTTCTGAGACCTTTGTTTAGCTTCACAGCCGTGACCAATCGATCCCATTCTGGCGACATGTTATTGACGAACTTTGAGTTGAGTTGGATGTTGGGCATTGTCATTCTGATCATTCTCATGTCATTCACAAGCTTGTGGAATCTGACATAGTAATCATTGATGCTTTCACCAGGGTTCATCTTAAAGTGCTCGAATTCATCGTACAATTGAGACTCACGATCTTCCTTTGTTAATTCTGAACCAGCTAGCAACATTTTGACATTGTCCCAAACAGCTTTGGCCTCAGTGTTGAAGTTAATCAGTTTGTATATGTCCTTTGGTAGCCCTTGTACCACAATGTTTGAAGCACGAATGTCAGCATCATATCGTTTCTTTTCAGCGTCATTCAGATCATTGTACGTACGAGGTCTGTCAATTCCAAGGGTGACTGTCCCATCATCACCAGTGGAGATAACATCTCTGGTAGTGCCCATTTGGAATGGCCCTTCATCAATTGATCTCAGAATGTTCTCCCCATTTTCTTTGCCTTGACAATACAAGCGAATTCTTTGTGACCAAGACTCATAGTCTCTTCTTTCTAGCATTGGAGGTCGAGTGTCAGATCCAGCAGCTTGAATATCATCAATAGATGTTACAATAGTCATGATGACAAGGTCTTAGACGGGATTTTACAACTCACGTGACTTAAACCGAGAAATCAATTCTTTCCCGGGATTTTACTAAAGTCAACCAGGAAAACCGCTAAGATAAATAAACCGCTGGTACAGTAACCGCTGACAATTAGCCGCTGACAGAGTAACCGCTAGTAAAGTAACCACTGAAGAGTAAACCGCTGATGTAGGGACTGCTGAAACTTAACCGCTAAGACTTAACCGCTGATACTTAACCGCTGGAATAGTAACAGCTGGACAGAGTAACCGCTAGTAAAGTAACCAATACTCACTTAACCGCTGAGTAGTTAACCGCTGTGAATAAACCGCTAACACAGTACACAGTACAGCGTAATGCTCGCTCCACTATTTGTACTTAACCNAGTAAACCGCTGATGTAGGGACTGCTGAAACTTAACCGCTAAGACTTAACCGCTGATACTTAACCGCTGGAATAGTAACAGCTGGACAGAGTAACCGCTAGTAAAGTAACCAATACTCACTTAACCGCTGAGTAGTTAACCGCTGTGAATAAACCGCTAACACAGTACACAGTACAGCGTAATGCTCGCTCCACTATTTGTACTTAACCGCTATTACTATCCGCTAAACACCCAAGCTAACCGCTGTGAAGTAAACCGCTGGAGTCTAACCGCTGAAACAGTACAGAGTACAGCGTAATGTTCGCTCCACTACTTGTACTTAACCGCTACCACTAACCACTGAATACCCAAACTAACCGCTGTGAAGAATACTTTAACGTGGAGCTAACCGCTGGCAAGAAAAAGTTCCAAATCCCATTCGTACACCTCACAAACGTTAGATATAGTCCAACCAACTGATAACCAAGATGAATCTAACCTTTCCAATCCTAGAAGTACAATAAAGATCACAAGAAACACCGCGAACGAGTACCAAAATGAGGGAAAAAAAACCACCCTAAACTAGTAGAAACCAAAACAACCCATACACCACAAGTTCTAGATCCCTAGGATAAAACCATGGCTCTTGATACCAATTGTAGGATACTAGTTAACATCACGAACACAAATATACTTGTGGTTGGCTCGTTGAAGGTAAGAAAGAAAGAAAGAAATTCTAGAGAGAGAAAGTTAGAGAGAGAAAGAGATGAAGCCTTGAGAGAAAACCAAAAAAAAGAAAATAGAATTATGAGAGAAGGCTTACCCTCTCCAAGGATGGAGAGGGGTTTATATACATGGGTTTTGCCACTTAGGCGTGCCACTTGGGCTGCGGATCAGGTATACAGTGGGTAAAGACCCGTCCTTCTTCCACGAACTAATCTAATTCTAAACTACGTATTACTAACTAATGTAACTACTACGAGCTAAACAATGCTTAATCATATCTGGGGTGACCGAATCTTTCTTATACAAAAATCGTATTCCTAACAGGTTAACTTCCAGCGGTTTACTCTTCAGCGGTTAAGTCACCAGCGGTTTACTCTTCAGTGGTTACTTTACTAGCGGTTACTCTGTCAGCGGTTACTATTGTCAGCGGTTTAATAATCAGCGGTTACTATTCCAGCGGTTAAGTTTCAGCAGTTATTACATCAGCGGTTTACTCTTTAGTGGTTACTTTACTAGCGGTTACTCTGTCAGCGGTTAATTGTCAGCAGTTACTGTATCAGCAGTTTACTTATCTTAGCGGTTTTCCTGGTTGACTTTAGTAAAATCCCGGGAAAGAATCGATTTCTCGGTTTAAGTCACGTGTGTTGTAAAATCCCGTCTAAGACCTTGTCATCATGACTACTGTAACATCTATTGATGATATCCAAGCTGCTGGGTCTGACACTCGACCTCCAATGCTAGAAAGAACGGACTATGAGTCTTGGTCACAAAGAATTCGCTTGTATTGTCAAGGCAAAGAAAATGGAGAGAACATTCTGAAATCAATTGATGAAGGGCCGTTCCAAATGGGCACTACCAGAGATATCATCTCCACTGGTGATGATGGGACAGTCACCCTTGGAATTGGCAGACCTCGTACATACAATGATTTGAATGAAGCTGAAAAGAAACGATATGATGCTGACATTCGTGCTTCAAACATTGTGGTACAAGGGCTACCAAAGGACATATACAAACTGATTAACTTCAACACTGAGGCGAAAGCTGTTTGGGACAATGCTCAAAAGTGTTGCTAGCTTGTTTATAGAATTAACAGAAGAAGATCGTGAGTCTCATTGTACGATGAATTCGAGCACTTTAAGATTGAACCCTGGTGACACGCATCAATGAGTTACTAGTGCAGATTCCACAAGCTTGGAATGACGGATGGAGATGATCAGAATGACAATGCCCAAGCATCCAAGCTACTCAAAGTGTCTCAAGTTAACATGCACCAGAATGGGGATCGATTGTCAACTGCTTTAGGCTAAACAAGGAGACTCAGAAACACCAACTAGAGCAACTCTATGCTTATCTGCAACAATCACTGAGAAACAGTGCCATGTATGAATCGTGAGCTAAGAGAGAATGTCATCCTCAATGATCTCTTGCTCTAATCACCAGTGCTCAAGGACTCAACCAATTCTCAGCTGACTTAATCAACCCTCCAATCACTACTCAAGCAACACAGAATCAGTCTTCTCTTGGTCAAGCCTCAATGCAATCAGCAAGTGTCAAAACCAATTCACACGAATCGGGAAATTCCTACATGGACAAGAGAATAGATAATCTCTCCAATCAAGTCTCTCTGCTGGTTCAACACTTCAGAAGCACTCTTCCTCAAACCAACAATCAACTTAGAACCTCATCTAATCCACGTAATCTTGCTGTTGTGGAAGATGGGCGTGTTGTGGTTCAAGGAAGACAAAATGTCCGAGGAAATGCTCAAAACAGAATGGGAAATGGCAATCAAGGACAAGGAAGGCAAATCAAGTGCTACAATTGTGGTGGGCTAGGTCATATTGCAAGAAACTGCACTGAGCCAAAACGTCCTCAGAACTCCGACTACTTCAAAGATAAGATGCTGTTGATGCAAGAACAAGAGAATGGAGTTAAATTGGATGAGGAACAGCTGCTCTTTCTTGCTGGTGATGAAGGAAACTCCTTTGATGCTGATGTGGATGATCAACCAGTCTAGGATCTTGCTCTAAATGACCCGAACATCTTCCAGGCTGAAGATTGTGATGCATTTGATTCTGATGTTGATGATGAACCTACTGCACAAACCATCTTTATGGCCAAGCTTACATCTGCAGTCATGTTGGGAATTCTGCTAAGTGAGAATTCTACTGATGGTTACTGCTGAAGGAATCTGCTGAAGACACAGATTCTGCTGAAGATGTGATACTGCTGAAGACATAGTTTCAGCATTTTTAGTTTCTGCGGACATAGTAAAACCGCGCATTATGTAATGTAGTTAGGATATGCATGAGTAATATTAGGAAAAGATTATGCATGAGTGAAACGGTTTAGGTTAGAGTTCCTTGTCTATAAAAGGAACACAAGTTTATGTTCAATGTAACGAACGAGTTTACAAGTTATTAGTATATAATCCATAGAGGATTAAACATTCTTAGTATTCATTGTTTATGTTTGTATTTGTTTTCCGCATTAGAATACAAGCTTTGGAGATTCTCTATTAGAGTGTTTGTGATTACATAGACACTGCTAACGATCAACGAGAGCTACAAGATCTATCAAGGATATAGATTCAACAAGTGGTATCAGAGCCTCGGGAGAGTCTCTTTGATACTGAGAACATCAATTCTTTAAATAATTCTTTAAACACTCCTCAACAACACAACTTTACATCATGTCTGGATCTGACGCTGATTCAGATACAACACACAATCAAAACACAGCATCCCTTCATCACCTCACTCTCTCTAACAGCAATGCAAAATTCCCGTACCTTAAGAAAGAAGAGTATGAACTCTGGGCAATGCAGATGCAGAACTGGATTACCAACATTGATCATAATCTTTGGAAGGTGGTCCTTAAAGGTAACAGTCCAAAGAGGACTGGCACTGATGCAGATGGTAGAATATACTATCTTGATCCTACATCTGCTGAAGAGGTTCTTGCTCTTCAGAAGGAAAATAAAGTAAGAACTATACTTCTTCAAGCTATACCTCCAGATCACTTGGGTGATTTTCACTTCATGTCTGATGCAAAGGATCTCTGGATGGCAATTAAAGCTAGATTTGGTGGGAATGATGAGTCAAGAAGGATGAGGAAGTCAATGCTGAAGCAGCAGTTTCAAGAGTTTCAGATCACTGAGGAAGAAGGTATCCACAAGGGTTATGACAAATTTCACAAGATTCTGAGTCAATTGAATCAGCTGAAGGCAAGGCTAGACAATGAAGATTGCAATGCTAAATTCTTAAGATTCTTGCCTCCATCATGGCTTCAAGTAAGTATTGCACTCAAAGCTAAGGGTGGATTGGACATGATGAGTTTTGATGATTTGTACAACAAGCTCAAAACTCTTGAACCAGATGTCAAAAGTCCTATTCGTTCAACTACTCCAAATTACTCAGCTTTTGTTGGTTCTACATCCAATATAATGCCTCCTAGTTCAAGTCCAATTTCATCTGCATCATCTTCATACACACCAACCAAATCTCATTCTTCTGGTAGTGTGTTGGAAGATGTACTTCACTCTTTTGTTGCTGATTATGAATCTCAGCATCAACTCTCCTATGAGGACTTTGAACAGGTGGATCCATTGGATATGGAAGAGATGAACTTGAAGTGGCAGGTGGCTATGCTCTCATTGAGCATCAAGAGATTTAAGAAAAAGGCTGGGAGGAAGTTTGGTTTCAATGGCAGGGATTCAGCTAGGTTTGATAGAAGGAAGGTCAAGTGCTACACTTGTGGTCAATTGGGTCACTTCTCCAGAGAATGCAAGGACAGGAAATCTACTGATGAGGTTAGGTATTCCACCTATCAGCAGAAACAAGGGGAAGTTGATACTGCCAAAACTGGATATCCCACAGCCTTGATCACTTTGGATGATCATGTTGACTGGAAGGCTCATGAGAGAAGTGATGGTCATAATGATCAGAGTGGACTACTGGCAAGCTGTACGTCAGAGGATGTTCATGATCAATTTGCTCTTATGGGCATTTCTCAGGTACATAACTCTGTGTTTGGTTGTAGTGTAAGATATAATGAACTTAAAGAACAATATGATGAATTGAAACCTAAATATAATAAGTGTTATAAAGACCTTGAGTCATATAAACATGGTCTAAAAATTGTAGAAAAACAAAAGATCTGGTTTCATAAGAATCAAGTTGCTTATGA
>LBNU01025198.1:2757-13555 GCA_014162995.1 Artemisia annua
AACCCCAGTAGCGGACCAAATATGTGCATCTCCAAGATACAACCTCGCTGCCTGCCCGTATAAGAACTCTACCCACAAAGAGATAGAGGGGCACCTCAACCTTACCTCATGAAGTAAGGCCGACCTATCCACCATATTAAAAGCATTAGAGAAGTCAACTGTGAGCATAGCTAGAGACCCATCCGAGTGGCGCTCACTTAACACCCTATTAACACTATGTAAAATAGCTTCAGCGCCACCAGACACGCCCACCCCAAATTGATAATCATTAAGGTACTTTGTCATCTCCTTACCGACCCCTTTCATAGCAACCTTAGAAACAAGACGTCTCCAAATAGTACCCACTGCAATAGGTCGTATGCCGTTGTCTGGCTTAAGAAGCGGTGTAAGAGGAGCGGATGCGACAAACTCTGCCAAAATCTTAGGACATCTTCCTCCTAACCAAAGATTAACCACTGCAGTGATAGCCCTTAAGAGATCGGTAGCTACAGTTGACCCCTCACCACATAGCGCATCCAAGATGTGTTGCGCTCTCAAGCCATCTCTCCCACAAGAAGTTCCTTTGGGGAATGATTTAACACAGGCAAGGACACAATCAAGGACCCTAAGCTCATGGTTGATGTTCACGTACCCGACTTGATATGTCTAGAACTTTACGGAAACACAGGACATATCCAAAGTTTCCCACCTAACAGAACATTATGCTTAAACTAATACAACCAACAATTCATGCATTTTATATAACTGAGTTATTTAAAAATCAATAAAATTAATTTTATATTTTTTTTAGATGATTAACGGAGTGATCTGAGGAGTTTGACGATTTAGCCTATCGATGTATACGTGTTGAATCACATTTCGAATAATTTTGTCACATTCATTACTCAAATTAAAACCCTAGAAAATTCCATACACGGATGGATGTGGCTTTTATAGTCCTCTTGTTCTTACTATTATCTGTGACTTTTATTTAGTTTTGCTACAATAAATAGATCCTTTCCACGTACCTTTTATATTTCTTTTTCACATTCTACGTGTTTTGACCTTTACCTAGCTCACAGTCATTGGCATTATTGCAAAAAAAACAAGTTCTTGATTACATTGATGAAGACCTCTCAGCTCGTGCAATAACTATGGAGCACACATGCACACACTTTCTGCAAAACTTAACAACACACACACTCACAAAATTTATGAAAAGATAATCAAGTCATGGTTTAGAATATTTGAAGGGACGTGATTTGTAGATTAATTACATACGCCATGCATAAGTTATGGAGTGTATCGAATTTGTATAATGTGTACAAATCAGTTATTTTTCCTTGTAAATTGTAATATATGTTTATATATATTACTTTGATATTTCATTTAATATGTTTTGACAAAGAGAGTTGATTCGTAGACAACTAAACTGAATTGTATGTTATTAAAGCTTTATGTATATACTCCGTAGTATAAACCGGCATGGCCAGTACCCTTTAGTACCAAATTATGTGTGTGAGTAATCAATATTCAAACACTAGTCTTATAACAATAATTCAGTTTCGGAACTTAAAACCAGACTAAACATTATAACACGCCGCGAGTTTGGGTTCCCATCAATCAAGCAGCATATCATGTATATTTTATTATAACTCACTAGTAAAAAAATTGATTATCCACCTTTCCTTAAAGAAAACGAAGATTAGGGGTGTCGAGGAAAAATATTGTGTTTACAAACCTGCATGGCGGTACCAGAAAAACTATCAAGAGGGGGCAAAAATAAAAAGTGCGTACCAGGTCGGGTCATGTCACTAACTCGACCTTTGTTGCTATAATAAAATTGATTTTACTTTGAATGAAAATGAACTTTTTTGGTATATGCTTGCATGTGAAAACCAAAACTAAAAATTGGTGATTATATGCACGACATCTAGCACATACTTACTTTTTCTGATCGATATTAACGCAAGTGGTTGAAGCAAAAATAAAAAGTTGGATAACAAAAAGCCACAAAAATCTATAGAGTAGCTCAAGAATCGAACATTATATCTCTACAAAATTGCAAATGTCCTTAACCAATTGAGTATGATACAGCTATCGGATAAATTATCACCATTTTACTATTTACCCATTTATGAGAACAAAATCAAAATCACTTAATCTTAAGAAAATCGACATTACTCGAGTTAACTTTGTGGGGGCAGTTGCCCACACTGCCCCATTGTGGTACCGCCCCTGATGTGTAGTTTACACATATATGCACCACGAGTTTTCACTCAACATCTATCGATATAGCCGAGACCATTAATTATTTGAATATGATAGAGTAGAAAGAACATATATGCTAAGATATTATTTCAAAGGGATCACATGTGTTGCCATTAATCTAGAATTTATTGGTTGATAGATAGATGGATAGAATGAACATGGATGGTGGTCAAACGCCCAGTAAAGAAGCTGAGAAATATGGTATACTGAAAATTGCTGAAGTTTAGAAGTATTACCAATAAGCTGGTTAGATCTCCCTATCATAGTAGCTCGAAGCGGACTTAACCAAGTGATAAGAAATAAACAACGTTAGAAGATACTTATTATAAATTTTGTGGTATATTAATTTATTAAGTAACTTTTATTGGATTGTGTGGTTTAGTAACACTTGTATTGTCTTACTTAATCATACCTTGTAACTCCTATGCCCATAGCTTCTTGCTATAGTCTTCTTAATCGAAATGCCGTTAAAAGAAAAACTTTGATCTTACAAATCATTTGTAAGATAGATTCTTAAGGAAATTATTTTGTGATATTGTGAAGACAAGTATTTCTCATGTACCTCTTATCTTAGAAGAGCTCATTAAATGACTTTGAAACTTCTTATATAACGACAGAGAATGCCTTGTTTTCTTATTATTGCATCGCAATTCATTTTTTATTATCTAATTTATAACTTTGTCACATGTTATTAGCTCAATAAGGCAAAGGAAAATTTAGAGCAGTGTATTAGTATATTCTTTAAGATACTCTAAAAGTTTTCAAGGATTCAAAGTACAACATAGAAGATTTAAAAAACTGAATTGTCATGTTATAAAGCTTTATGTATATACTCCGTAGGTATAAACCCGGCAGTTGCCAGTACCCGTTTAGTACCAAATTATGTGTTGTGACGTAATCAGATATTTCAAACACTAGTCTTATAACAAATAATTCAGTTCGGAACTTAAAACCAGACTAACGATTATAACACCCGCGAGTTTTGGGTCCCATCCCCCCCCCCCCCCCCCCCCCCTAGCAAGCAGGATTACATTATTATTTATTATTAACTGCACTAGTAAAAAAATGATTTATCCACCTTTCCTTATAAGAAAACGAAGGATAGGTGTGTCGGGAGGAAAAATTGTGTTACAAACCATGCATTGGCGTACCAGGAAAAACTATCAAGAGGGCAAAAATAAAAAGTGCGTGCCAGGTGGGGAGTGTCATCTAACTCGACCTTTTGTTGCTCATAATTAAAATTGATTTTACTTTGAATGAAAATGAACTTTTTTGGTATAGGCTGCATGTGGAAAACCAAATAACTAAAAATTGGATGGCATTATATGCCGACATCTAGCACATACTTTACTTTTTCTGATCGATATTAACGCAAGTGGTTTGAAGCAAAAATAAAAAGTTGGGATAACAAAAAGCCACAAAAATCTAGTAGAGTAGCTCAAGAATCGAACATTATATCTCTACAAAATTGCAAAATTGTCCTTAACCAATTGAGTATGATACAGCTATCGGGGGATAAATTATCACCATTTTACTATTTACCCATTTATGAGAACAAAAATCAAAATCACTTATCTTAAGAAAATCGACATTCCGGAGTTAACTTTGTGGGGGGCAGTGCCCACAACTGCATTGTGGTTACCGCCCCTGATGTAGTAGTTTACAGGCATATATGCACCACGAGTCTTCACTCAACAGTCTATCGATATAGCGAGACCATTAATTATTTGAATATGATAGGGAGTAGAAAGACACATATTATGCTAAGATTTATTTCAAAGGGATCCACATGTGTTGCCATTAATCTAGAATGTTATTGGTTGATTTTTTTTTTTTTTTTTTTTTGATAGGATGGATAGAATGAACATGGATGGTGTCAAACGACCAGTAAAGAAGCTGAGAAATATGGGTATACTGAAAATTGCTGATAGTTTTAGAATATACCAATAAGCCTGGTTACGATCGCTCCCTCTCATATAGGTAGCTCGAAGCGGACTTAGACAATGTGCATCAGAAATAAACAACGTTGAAGGATACTTATTTATAAATTTTGTGGTATATCTAATTTATAAGTAACTTTATGTGGATTGTGTGGGTTTATTACACTTGTATTGTCTTACTTAATCATACCTTGTAACTTCTGATGGCCCATAGCTTCTTCGCTATAGTCTTTAATCGGAGAATGCCGTTAAAAGAAAAAAACTTTGATGTTCTTCAATCATTTGTAAGATTAATTCTTAAGGAAATTATTTGTGATATTCGTTGATAACAAGTATTTCTCTGCTACCGTCTTATCTTAGAGAGCTCATTAAATGCTTTGAAACATTCTATATAACGACAGAGAATGCCTTGTTCAATTATATATGCATCCGAATTCATTTTTTATATCTAATTTATAACTTTGTCACATGTTATTAGCTTCAAATAAGTGCAAAGGGAAAATGTTAGAGCAGTGTCTTAGTATATTCTTTTAAGATACTCTAAAGTTTTCAAGGATTCAGAAGTACACATAGAAGATTTTAAAAAAAAAAAAAAAAAAAAAAAAAGAAAAAAAAAAAAAAAGGAGGGTCCATAGCGAATATGAACCGCATAACAGTACCCTTGTTTTGAATCACCTCTCTGAAATATCAAGCCATGCAAACTAGTTTGCCAAATAGTATGTTGTTATACATAAAATCAGCGTTTATGATCTTTCAAACAGAGAAGCCAAGCTCGTTGCGTAGGCTGTGAATCAGATTCTTGCTCCAATTGTTTCATGCGTTGTTATCGGTCTAAATTGAACCCATGCTCTAACCACCACCTTTCATTGATCAATCCAGTCATGGATCACCAAATTTTGGTCAGAAGCTTTTCCTGTACTGAGCCCAAAATCGCTTCCAGAACCAAAATGCAGCGTTGTAAATGAGAAACTTGCACCAAACAAGTGCAATATATAAAATTCACATCATTACCTCTATTTTTCGGTTCGACTCCAAATAAGGATTAATTATAACCCCGACCGCTTCTTCACTTGTGTTAGTATTTTAGCGCAACGACAACCTGTTTTCTTAATGGACCACGTAAAATCTTGAAAAAATCAAGAAGTTCCATTTCATCACCTTCACCAGCGCGAGTTTAGAAGTTGCTAGATCCCCAAAAATTTCCAAATGAGTTGCAGTAACTGAGGGACTTACTTTGCCTGAGTCCAACTGGTTGGATTAAAAAAGATGCCTTAAATTTGGCCCTTTACACTTGATCCATGCGAACAAGGCCTTCCATAATAAGGCCACACAAGTTGGTACTTGGAGGGTATACGAGACCCGCTATTTTGATCAATCCAATCTTTTCTCTCATGGCTGATATCGCCTCCCCGCTGAATACAAACCTTTGTGCGCATTTTTCACATTAACCGCTTGCCCTAGGTACTCTGGAGGTCCCAACTCAGGCAAACCATCGTCCTGGGAAGTAACCGTGCGTGAATATTGGGAGTACTCTTTGTTTCATATTCACCAATGCTTCTGCAGCCATGTATTAATAAGTTCACAGAGTACCCGATGTCGGAAGCCTATGTGAGAAAAGTAACATACGCAATTGCGGAACCACGCACACTGTCAAAGGTGGGTGATTGTACATAGCATAGGACAGGTGACTCGGTCAGCGCTTTCCCAATCGTCAGCGTGGAAGGAAGACATGTTAGGAATATAGTTGTTAACCATGGCTAGTCCACAATATATGAGATTGGAACATTTGCTTTTGCTAGGATGTAGCAAACACCTTGGTCATTACAATGCAATTACAGATTCGGTTACGAATAAATCTGCCGGGCCAATTGGGTAGAATTTCGCTTGAAGGTATTTTGACAGGCGATCCTCCAAATGGTAGAAATATTCTGTAGTATAACCATGTTGGGCCGTGAAGGTGGTGAAGAGTAGTAGAGAAGAGACGTATATAGTTGGGGCTAACTCAGTCGGGTGAAAGAAGATGTTGTAGAACGAGGGATAGTTGGTTGTGAGGGTCGGAGGGTTTTACTAGGCTTTGACGAGTAGTTTATGACACTTGGGGGTGGAGGTCGAGGGTTCATTGCTTTGTATGTGTGTTTTATGAGCCAGGTACAAAAGAATCAGCCTTTTAGCAACGACATTAGAGACGGAATTTGGACTTCAGGCAAACGGTTTTTACGACACCAGTGAGGCGTAGCCAATATCATGTCCAGAGGTATGCGAAGTTTGGTATACATCGTCGCTTGAAATGTACGGCCTATTGGACCACAAGTTCCATTTTGGTCGCAAATGTTTTACCAACATCCTGCTTAACGTTCGTACTCGTTTACTGGTTTTGTTAGGACTCAAAACCTTTATTAGCTGGTGAGCTTTAGCTAGTATTACGAATTTTTTCTACTATAGATATCTTCATCTGATATACGCTACGATTTATAGTGAAGCTAGTTCAACACTCGGTCTGGCGTTGTCCAACCACGATGTTTGATGGTAACATAAATCAATATTTTACGTAAATAGAGTTGTCGGGAGGAGAGTGATCACGGCACAGTGCGGTCCTGATGCACTTATTAACATAGATTTCATGTGCCTCTCATTCAAATGAGAACAAAGTAGGTCCATATGATTTATTACAGTTGATACTTGAGTACAAGACGGTGTTCACGTATGTTTCTAAATATCATTTCGTGTTTTTTTTTTTTTTTTTTTTTTTTTTTTTTTTTTTTTTCCTAATCTGGGAAAGCACGTAAATGCACGTATAGTTTGAAGCATTATGAGATTGGGCAGTTGGGTCATGTTGGTCAGAACGCGTTGTTTGAGTGTTGCTATAACAAGACAGGAGATACTTAGCCGCTTGTCGCTTGTAAAGTATTCGTGTATAAGTTAACATGACATCAGCATATGGACCGAAGATTTGAAATCTAATTGAGAAATCTTAATGTCACGAATTTTGAACAGAACAAAGGTGTGACACATTTTGAAGCCCATAAGCAATTGCTCTTCATGTTAATTGCATCGTATCGTTGTTATTGTGGATGATCATGCATTGTATTTGGTTAAAATGGGAAGTAATGTGTAAAATACTCATATTTGGTTCTTCTAAATATGTTTTACATTGTAACTTGATCCTGACATATATTATTGTTAGAAGCAAGCGTCTTTGGTGGATACTCGGAAAATGTATACTCGATAGTATACTGGTATCTCCTCAATATGATACCGTTTTTGAAAGGACTAAGCAGCGTTACACGAGTACGTCTACTGATATTTCTTTGTGTACATCGAGTTGATGTAAATGATATGGATGTAATGCTGACAAATAAAAGGAGAAAACAGTGGCGATGTGAGGTAAAGTTACAAATTTCTGTAAACTAGGATCTTGGCTATGCTTTGACAATAAGTTATGTTTCACAGGAATGATAATTTGGCTGCAACTTGAAAATGAAAGCGGGTGAGCGAGAGGGAAAGAGTGAGAGAAGAAACAATTTTTACTACTTGTTGGAGTAGCTACATTCAATTTGTAATTTATTATTAAAAGTGTTTTACTTAAAGTTTGTTTGGCAGGAAAAAACTTAATACTATTTAGGATTATTTTGAGAAGGTACGCTTCCTGTTAAGTACCTTGGAGTTCCACTGAGTATATTGTCTGCAAACAAAACTTTTAAGTAAAACACTTTTAATATAAATAAAGAATGAATGAGCTTACAAAAGTAGTATTTGTTTCTTAACTCTCACTCCATCTTTAATTGTATGCAGCTTCATTTTCAGTTGCAGCAACAAAAATTATTATTCCTGGAAAACATAATCTTTTGTAAACATAAGCCAATCATAGTTTAAAGAAATTTGTAATTACTATCGCAACTGTTTTTTTTATTTGTTCAGATTTAAATCATATTCATTTACCAATAACTGAATGTATCAAAAGAATAAAGTAGAAGTATGTGTAACGCTGCTGTCTTTCAAAAACGGGGTATCTATTGGAGGAGATAAATATATACGAGTTATACATTTTCACGAGTATAAAAGAGATTTGCTTCCTAAAGCATTAATATATGTAGGATAAGTTAAATGTAAATATTTAGAAGAAAAAAATTATGAGTATTTTGACAATATTTATTCAATTTTACCAAATACAATACATGATCATACTAACAAGATAGATGGAATAAACTGCCAAGAGCAATTGTTGATGGCTTTCAAATGTTGTCAAACTTTGGTTCTGTTCAAAATTCGTGACACTTAAGAATTTTCTATTAAGATTTTAAATCTTCTCGGTCATATGTGATGTTCATTTAACTTATGCAATGAATTATTTACAAGCGACAAGCGTAAGTATTTGTTCCTGTTAGCAACACCTCAACAAGCGTTTGAAAACATGACCACTGCCCAATCTTAAATGCTTCAACTATACTTGCATTTACGTGCTTCCATTAGGGAAAAAAAAAAAAAAAAAAAAAAAAAAAAAAAAAAAAAACAGAATGATATCTTAGAACATACGGTGAAACACGTTGTATAAGTATCAACTGCTAATAAATCATATGGCCACTTTTTCTCATTTGAAATGAGGCTCCACATGAAATCTATGTAAAATTGCACAGACCGCATGTGCGGATACTTCCCTCGACAACCTTATTTACGTAAAATATTTTTAGTTACCAAAAACATGTGGTTGGAGCAACGCCAGACGATGGTTGAACTAGCTTCACTATAAACGTAGCGTATAATAATGAAGATATCATAGTAGAAAAAATCTAAATACTAGCTAAAGCCTCACCCAGCTAATAAAGGTTGAGTCTAACAAAACCAGTAACACGGAGTAGAACGTAAGCAGGATGTTGGTAAAAACATTTTGCTGACGCAAAACTGACTTAGTGGTCAAAACTTAGCCGGATATTATCAAGCGACGGTATAAAACTTCGCAATACTCTGGCGACATGATATTGGCTACGCCTCACATGGCTGTCGCTAAAAACCGTTGCTGAAGTCAAATTGTCTCTAATGTCGTTGCTAAAAGGCTGATTTTTTGTAGGTCATAAAACACACATCAAAGCAAGTGAAACCCTCACTCCACCCCAAGTGTCATAAACTACTCGTCAAAGCTAGTAAAACCTCGACCTTCAACACCAACTATCCATCGTTCTCTCAAATTTCTTCACGATGAAGTTAGCCCCAACTATATACGTCCCTCTCATTCTCTCTACTCTTCACCCTTTACGCCCAAATGGTCTATATAAAGAATATTTCTGACCATTTGGAGGATGCGTTGTCAAATACCTTAATGCGAATTCTACCCAATTGGCCGGATAGATCTTATTCGTAACGATCTGTAATTGATTGTAATGACCAAGTTTTGTACCATCTAGGCAAACAAATGTTCCATCTATATATTGTGGGCCTAGAGCATGGGTTAAAACCTGATATTCTAAATTGATTTCCTTCCACGTGAGATTGGGAGGCTGATGATTCAATGATCTATGCTATGTATCCAATCACCCACCTATTGGAGTGTGGGTGTTTCGCAATTGGTATGTTATTTTCACATAGGCTTTCGGACATGGGATACTATGTGCAACTTCATTAATAATGGGCTGCTAGAAGCAATTGGTGGAATATGACAACAAAGAGTACTCCCCAATATTCAACGCACCGGTTATACTTCCCAGGACGAGTTTGCCTGAGTTGTGGACTCAGAGTACCTAGGTCAAGCGTTAATGTGAAAAAATGCCGCACAAAGGTTTGTATTCAGCGGGATGCGATATCAGCCATGAGATGAAAAAGATTGTTTGATCAAATAGCGGGTCTCTATACCCTCCAAAGTTCCAACTTGTTGTGGCCTTATTATGGAAGGCCTTTTTCGGCACGGATCAAGTGAAAAATGGCCAATTTTAAGCATTCTTTTTTAATCCAACCAGTTGGACTCAGGGACAAAGTAGTCCTCAGAACTGCAAACCATTTGAAATTTTGGAGGTCTAGCCAACTTCTCAACTCGCGCCTGGTGAACGGATTGATGAAATGGAACTTCTTGATTTTTTTTCAAGATTTTACGTGGCTCCATTAAGAAGAACAGTTGTTCGATTGCGCTAATAATACTAACACAAGGGAAGAAGGGTTTACGGGGTATAATTAATCCTTATTTGGAGTCGAACCGAAAAAATTAGTGGTAATTGATTGTGAACTTTTTATATTCACTGTTGGTGCAAGGTTTTCATTCTACAACGCTGATTTTGGTTCTGGGTAAGACGATTTGGTGCCTAGTACAGCGGAACAGTTCCTGTCCAAAAATTTGTGAATCATGATGATGATCATGAGGGTGGGTGGTGTAGAAGCCATGGGTCATTAGACGATAAACGCATGAAAAGAATATGGAGCAAGATTCTGATATCAAAGCCTACGCAACGTAGCTTTGGGCTTCTCTGATTTGAAATGTCATAGCTGATTTTTATTGTTATACAACATACTTTTTTGGCAAAAGTTTGCCATGGCTTGATATTTCAGAAGGTAATTTATAAAAGGGTCTGTTATGGGATCATAATTCGCTATAGACCCTCCTTTTTTTTTTTTTTTTTTTTTTT
>LBNU01025199.1:25240-36261 GCA_014162995.1 Artemisia annua
CAGGAAGATGACATACTAGAAATCGGCATATACAATACTACATATAGGGGATAGAATAGACGTCCAAAAATCGACATAAAATAAATCATAAACTTAGAGAAAATAATCATATAAATTACCATACTTATACATAAGCCCTAAATGCAACTACATGAAGGACTCCTAGGTTATAGTCTAGGTTCAACCACCTACTTCTCTATAACCAAGGCTCTGATACCAATCTGTCACACCTCGCCAAGGCGGAAACGCGAGTGTGTAACTTCATGGATATCATCACAACACCTGGTGTCTAAATAGAGAAATACTACACGCACATAAGATTGAGCAAAGTGCAAACACAAAGTGCTGTAACAATACCCCAAGATAAAATAACCAAAACGAAATCTGAAAGGTATCTTCAATAGAGTCAAACAAATTCATATCCAGACATATAGATAATTCATTCGCAAATGCAACTAAAGTCTCTTCTAGTCGCTTCCTTCTATCTTATCCTTAGAATGCTCACCTGAAAATGATGCTTAAAATGTCAACATAATGTTGGTGAGATTCATAGGTTTAAGACACACATTTACACTCGAGGCAACCAGTTCTCTGTGATTATAAAACATAGCTGGACAAATAATATAAAGTTATCATATAAGCTAACATGTAATCACACACAACAAAGGCAACCAATGGGACGGAACGTGTCCCCCGATCCAAATTCACAACATCCGGGCCGGAACGTGACCCCCGCTCCAATATAGACATCAATTAGGTCGCATGCGCGAGTAACAGGACAAAGCATCCTCCCAATTGAGTCTCTGATATGCATGCCTGATAATTCCCGATAATACACGATAATCACAACATATAACCATCACATCATAATAACCATCACATATAGCATACATACGATAACATTATAAGTCCAAGCTTTTAGACCACACATAATCACAGTAACTCAAATCATTTAAGACAAGCATCATTCCCATCCCAAGTTTAAAAACAAAGTAAAAATGAGACTATGAACTCACCTCAACTTTGCAGCTTCCAACAAATACAAATCACAAATCTATACAACACAAATAAGTTCACGTCACACATGGTCAAGCTAAAAGCTATAACCCATGCAATACTCATATGTACCTACAGATTCCAAGTATACTGGGTGGTACCTAGAGGATCTGAGGTATGATTTGTGCTTGTTGGTGATTACAAGTGATTTAGGGAACGTGAATATTAAAGTCTTTTGTGTCTTAAAACCCCATGTAAGTGGGTGTATTTTATTATTGGTAAATTCGAATTTTTGAGTGTGTTTTTTAAGTGGTACCAGAGAGTATTCGTATGTTCGATTAGGGTCTTCCGGTCAGATTATTGTGTGTGTTTATGGGTATTCTTTTAGTTTGAACAGTTGATAGGTTTAAGCCTAGTCTTGCGTGTGGTTTTTCAAAACTAAAATCAAAAATACTTCAACAAAGTTTTGATTTTAGAAAAAAAAAAACCAGAAGGGCTAACCTTAATAACACTTTTTCACCCACAAAGCACTATCAAACTTTTACCCAAATTCTGTCCCGGTTTAACAGCTTTGACACCTTAACTTGTAAAAATCAAAAGACTGACTTCCGGACCTCGAAATCAATTGTGGTTCGACTTTTTGGAAAGCTCTTTCTTTGAACTATAATTTAGAGTCAAAATTCGTGATCTAACTCATTACCATCTATTAAATAACATCGTATCTTTACAACCCTAACATTCTGTCCAAACCCTAACTTGCAAACTAACGCGTTTTACTCTCAATTCTCTTAACCAATCATCATACTATTATCAATTGATGATTCTAACATGTTTTACATCATAAATTTACAGAAGTTTATAAACCCTAAATCCATCATAATTTATATCACATAAATTATAACAATAACTAATTAATTACATGAAAATTAGTATTAAAAATATACCTTGAACTTGATTTTTAGCTCCAAAAGCAAAACCCTAAAATTTTCTCGTTCCCTTGCCTTTTGTATTGACCAAAAACTCCAAAAAAAAAACGTTTGTGGGGTGTTGGGGTTTGTTTATATATTATTTATGGATAATCCTTATCATTAGGTGTTATAATTGGGCTCAAATTTGGTTTCCTTTTCTTTTTTTTTCCTAGCTGATTTTTATACATCATATATATATATATATATATATATATATATATATATATATATATATATATATATATATATATATATATATATATATATATATATATATATATATTTATTAAATTTTTTTATTACACTCAAAACCTCATACTTTTCATATTTTATGTATTCCCATAACAAAACCTAACGTCATTCGCGATAAACCTTAATTTTACGACAATCCGGAAAATAATTATTTTCAAAACAAAGTTTCCAAAAATAGATTTCCACACTCTTTTTAAACACAATTTATAAAAACAATCTCCTCGTAACTTACTAATGTTCAAACACTTGAACGAAGACTTGTTACGCAAAAACCACGAAACACCAAAACTACACAAGTCATTTCTACACCACAAAGGCGATCAAAATGAACTTACCCAAAATCAATACTCCTCAAATCATAACAACAACCTCACACAAACAGGGATTTAGTGCCACATTCATACTTATCATAAATATATTATACATATGTCACACATATACTCTACATAAACACTTAATTCACACCAAACAAAGTCAAATGGTAGAAACTATTAGTCAAACTAACCCGCTAAAATCATGGTTGTCACAGTAGCCAACATCAAACTCCCAATTCTTAAGAAGGAGGAGTATGATATTTGGGCAATGGAGATGGAACATTATCTGGAATACATAGATAATGATGTGTGGAAAGTCATACATAATGGAAATTCAAAGAAAAGGATCTCTGTAGGCAAGGATGGTACTGTTAAAGTGCTTCCACCAGTCACTGCTGTAGAGATATATGCTGTAGAGAAAGAAAGAAAAGCTAGGACCATTCTTCTGATGGCCATTCCAAAGGAACACCTAAGAAGGTTCCATGGGATGGATGATGCCAAAGAGATCTGGGAAGCAATTCGAATCAGATTTGGAGGGAATGCAAATTCCAAGAAGATGCAGAAGGCTATACTTAAACAGCAATTTGAGGCATTCACAGTGAGCAGTTCTGAAGGGCTTGAAAAGGGTTATGAAAGGTTCCAACACCTACTCTCTCAATTAGAAGTTCATGGTTCACTTGTATCTACTGAAGATGCAAACCATAAGTTTCTTAGATCCTTGCCTTATGAATGGACAAATGTGACCATGAGCATGAGGCTAAAAGAAGGTTTTGATGATTGGTCAATTGATGATTTGTTCAACAATCTTAGGGTTTTTGAACAAGACATCAAAGGAAGCTCAAAACCATCTTTAAGTGCAGCTAATGTTGCCTTTGTTGGACATGGCAAGACAAGTACTAACAAAGTTAGTTCTGGCAGTTTTAACTCTGGCAGTTATGCTTCTTCTTCAAACAACATAAAGGAAAGAGACATCCCTGCTGGCTTTGTTGATGAAGTTCTCTACTCTCTTTTTGTAAAAAGGTTTGATGAAAGAGATCTCATTCATGATGATCTTGATCAGATTGATGATGTTGATATTGAAGAAATGGACATCAATTGGCAACTGGCCATGATTACACTCAGGATGAAAAGGTTCTTCAAGAAGACTGGAAGAAACATCAAATACAATGGAAATAAGCTAGTTGGTTATGATAAGTCAAAACTTGTATGCTGGAAGTGCAACAACAATGGTCACTTTGCTAGAGAATGCACAGCAAAAGTGACTTCTGAAGAGAAGAAGAAGAGGAACTCCACATATCCAGAAGAAATGCACAAGAAGGAGACAAGCCAGGTTGGTCTGCTGACAATGGATGATGACATTATCAATTGGGTGGAGCACACTGAAGAGGAGGAACCTTCCAATCATGCTCTAATGGCCATAAGCTCTAACTCTGAGGTATCTCTATGTTCTAAACTATGTATTGATTCATACAATAGTGTTAAAGCTATTTGTGATGAACAAACTAATCAAATAGAAGAACAGGAGATTAAAATACTTGCTTATGAAAATGGTGTTAAAACCTTAGAAGCTCAGGTTAATAAACTTCAAACACAACTAGCCAATTTAAATCAAAAACTTACTTTTCAGGCTAATGAAATATATGCTAAAGATGAAAAACTAAAAAAGTATAGGAGAATTGGTGAAAAAGCTCTTAAAGATAAAGAAGAATTACAGCAAATAGTAGACAAATGGAAAAATTCTTCTAAAAATTTGTCAAAATCAATAAGTAGTGGTATGAGCTCAACATGTAAAATTGGTCTAGGATATGAGATAAAATCAGATTGTGAGGTTCTAAGCTATGAAGAAGAAATGGATAGAAGCATGTTTACTGGTTCAGATACTGACTTTGTTGATTCTATTGTATATAGTAGATTCTTAAAAACTGATAAATACAAAGGAGTTCCACCTCCTTTAAGTGGAGACTATACTCCTCTACCTGAAAAAAAGTTTGATGAATCACTATATGTGTACGGTAAAAAAGGACCTCAAATGCCTGAAACAAAGGTCTCAGAAGATAAAACAAGTGAATACTCTACCTGCCAATCAAATGACAGTGAAGAGTCACTTGGAAACACCTCTGAGCCCTCTGAATCAGAACCTAAAAGTGTGCCAAGTGAAGTGTCAAGGTCTAATTCTGTGAAAAGTGATAAACCTGATGTGTCTGAACCTAAACAAAAATCTGTTGAACCTAGTTGTGAAACTCACTTAAAATCTCCTAGGCAACAAGTAGATAAGCGAGAGACACCAAAAAGGGAAAAGAATGATAAATGGAATAGAGTGTTAGGAGGAGGTTATGTGTTTGCTCAGAAAAGATGCTTTATGTGTAATAGCATTAGTCATTTAATTAAAGATTGTGACTTTCATGAAAAAAGAATGGCTAAAGAAAATGAGTTGAGAAAACAAAGAGTGGTTAATACTGGTAATGTTGTGGCTAAACATGTATGGAATAATGTGAATAGAATTAATCATGCTAATCAGTTTGTCCATAGACAAGTTCTACTCAATACTGGTAAAACAAATATTAATTCTGCTCATTCAAGGGTTAATACTGGTCATTCCAAAGTTAATTCTGGTAGACAAAATGTTAATACAGGTAGAAACCAAGTTAAATTTGTTGGGCAAAAGGTTAATCCTGTTTATTCCAAGGGTAATACTGGATATTATAGACCAAAACAACCAGTCAAACCATAGGTGAACCAAGTTGATCATAGAAATCACTTTGCAAAATCTTATTTACCTGTGAGAAGACCTATTTCACAGGTGAACAATTTTAACCAAAGAAGAAATTTCTCCAAATCAATATCACCTGTGAGAAGACCCATTGTAAATAATACAGGTAAGATCTCAAAGTCTTATGCTGTAAAGGGAAAAAGGGGGTCTCCTACTAGAGACTTAGATTGTTGGAAATGGGACCCATTAAAGAATGAACTTAATTATAAGTCCCAAAGCAGTATCAGTGGATCTTGNTCACCTGTGAGAAGACCCATTGTAAATAATACAGGTAAGATCTCAAAGTCTTATGCTGTAAAGGGAAAAAGGGGGTCTCCTACTAGAGACTTAGATTGTTGGAAATGGGACCCATTAAAGAATGAACTTAATTATAAGTCCCAAAGCAGTATCAGTGGATCTTGTTCTTACAAGACTTACAAATATGTGGATCCACAAAATGGACCCAAGACTGCACAGGCCTGGGTCATTAAGCGAAACTAATCTCTTATTTTTGTGTAGGATCATCCACTCAAGAACATGGGAAACAGAGGTATATTTGACATTGGATGCTCAGGGCACATGTCTGGTAACAGGGAGCACATAAAAGATTTTGAAGAATTCAAAGGAGGATCTGTTACTTTTGGAGGTAGCAAAGGCTACATTACTGGTAAAGGTAGAATTGTTGCTGGCAATTTAGAAATTGACAATGTTTCTTTTGTAAAAGAACTTGGGCAATTCAATCTCTTCTCAGTATCACAAATTTGTGATAAACAGCTTAAGGTTCTTTTTACTGAAACTGAATGTTTTGTGTTGAATTCTGACTTTAAGATGCTTGATGAAAGTCAGATACTCTTGAAATTTCCTAGACAACACAATATGTATAGTTTTGATATGAAGACATCTACACCTGCAAAGGGTTTTGCCTGTTTGATTGAAAAAGCTACATTAGATGAATCTAAATTGTGGCACAGAAGATTGGGTCATATTAATTTCAAAAATCTTAACAAACTTGTGAAGGGAAACCTTGTAAGAGGTCTACCTTCCAAGGTTTTCAAAAATGACCATGCTTGTGTGGCTTGCCATAAAGAAAAACAACATAGAGCCTCTTGCAAGGCCAAACCTGAAAGATCCATTACTAAACCATTACACATGTTGCATATGGATCTCTTTGGGCCTACTTCTGTGAATAGCATTAATTATATTCAATATTGTCTTGTTATCACTGATGATTGTACCAGGTTTTGCCGGGTGTTGTTTTTATCCTCCAAGGATGAAACTCCTGGCATTATTCAAACTTTCATTAGAAGAATTGAAAATCAACTTGATCATAAGGTCAAAATTATTAGATCAGATAATGGGACTGAATTTAAGAACAGAAGTATGCTTGAATTCTGTGGAAACAAAGGAATAAAACAAGAGTACAGTAATGCTAGAACTCCACAACAAAATGGAGTTGCTGAAAGAATGAATAGGACACTCATTGAAGCTGCCAGAAGTATGCTTACAGATTCACTTTTACCTACTTCTTTTTGGGCTGAAGCAGTTAATACTGCTTGTTACGTTTTTAATAGAGCAAGGGTGACTAAACCTCAAAACAAAACTCCTTATGAACTATTGTTTGGTGAAAAACCAATAATTAGCTACATAAGACCATTTGGGTGTCCTGTTACTATTCTTGATACACTTAGTGCTCTTGGGAAGTTTGATGGCAAGTCTGATGAAGGATACTTAGTTGGATACTCAACTACCAGCAAGGCTTACAGGGTGTACAATCTGGTAACCAAAAGAGTTGTTGAAAATCTTCATGTTGATTTTCTTGAAGAGAAACCTAATGTACAGGGAATGGGTTATAGGTGGATGTTTGACATTGATTATTTAACTGACAGTATGAACTATATTCCTGTCTCCTTGGAGAATCAAACTAACCCTACTGCAGGTTCCTCAAATGATACTAACAATGCAGGTACCACAAATGAGGAAGAAGAATCATCTGAGCACCTCATCATACCTGCCACTGTTCAACTTTCTGCAGGTGCAAATGGAACAAGGAAATCTTTCTCTCAAGATAAAGTGACAAGTGTAGAAGAACAAGTTAAAGAGTCTTCTCTTCAAAATGATGATACTTAGGATCTTTGAAAGGAAGCAGATCCCTACTTGGATACAGCACCTAAAATCAATACTACCAGTACAAACTCTGTTAATACTGGCAGTGAGTTAGAAAAGCTTGATTTCATCTCACAAGCTGATCTCAATGAACCTGTCATACCAGAACCTGCTATTAGTGATGTACCTAATGAAGGACTCTTTACTGAAGATTCCTATGATGTAGAGGGTGTGATCACTGACTTCAACAATCTACCAACAGAAGTTGATGTAAGTCCTGTTCCCACACTAAGGATTCACAATGTTCATCCTAAGAGTCAAATCCTTGGCAATCCTAAGTCAGCTGTTCAAACAAGGAGACAAATACAACAACAACTTGGATCTCATGCACTCATCAGCTTTATTCAGAAACAACAAAGGAACAACCACAAAGATCAACAACACTGCCTTTTTGCTTGTTTTCTCTCTCAAAAGGAACCTACCAAAGTCTCTGATGCTTTAGATGATGAGAGTTGGGTTGAAGCCATGCAAGAAGAGCTGTTGCAGTTCAAATTGCAACAGGTGTGGGTTCTTGTAGATCTACCTCATGGAGCTAAAGTCATTCGCACAAAGTGGGTCTTCAGGAACAAAAGAGATGAAAGAGGTGTGGTTGTCAGAAACAAAGCTAGATTGGTGGCTCAAGGATACATGCAAGAAGAAGGCATAGACTATGATGAAGTTTTTGCTCCTGTGGCTAGAATTGAAGTCATTAGATTATTCTTGGCCTATGCATCCTGCATGGGATTCACTATGTATCAAATAGATGTCAAAAGTGCCTTTCTTTATGGCAAAATCACAGAAGAAGTATATTTCTCTCAACTTCCTGGTTTTGTTGACCCTGCTCATCCTAAGAAAGTATACAAGGTGATCAAAGCAATTTATGGACTCCATCAAGCTCCTAGGGCTTGGTATGAAACACTCTCCTCATTCCTTGAAGATAATGGATACAAGAGAGGGGTCATTGACAAAACCTTGTTTATTAAGAAGGATAGGAAAGACATTATACTTGTGCAGGTTTATGTAGATGACATCATTTTTGGTTCAACCAAAAGGGCTTGGTGTGAAGATTTTGAGGCATTGATGAAAGGAAAGTTTAAAATGAGCTCAATGGGAGAACTCACTTTCTTTCTTGGTTTACAAGTCAAACAAAAGTCAGATGGACTATTTATATCACAAGAAAAGTATGTTGCTGACATACTTAAAAAGTTTGGCTTTGCAAATGTCAAAACTGCAGTCACACCTATGGAGAACAGAGTGCATTTAAATAAGGATGAAGATGCTGTAGATGTGGATGTGCATCTCTACAGATCAATGATTGGCTCTCTTATGTATCTAACAGCCTCTAGGCCAGATATTATGTTTGCTGTATGTGCTTGTTCCAGGTTTCAGCTCAATCCCAAGACTTCACATCTTCATGTTGTGAAAAGAATCTTTAAGTACCTCAAAGGCAAACCTAATTTGGGGCTTTGGTATCCCAAAGATTCATCTTTTAACCTGGAAGCTTATTCAGACAGTGATTATGCTGGAGCAAGTCTTGATAGGAAATCCACAACTGGAGGTTGTCAATTCCTAGGCAGAAGATTAATTTCTTGGCAGTGCAAGAAGTAGACCATTGTAGCTACTTCCACTACTGAAGCTGAGTATGTGGCTGCTGCAAATTGCTGTGGTCAGGTACTATGGATTCAAAATCAAATGCTAGATTATGGTCTGAACTTCATGGATACTAAAATATTTATTGATAATGAAAGCACCATATGCATTGTCAAAAATCCAGTATATCACTCTAGGACCAAACACATAGAAATCAGGCATCACTTTATTAGAGATTGTTTTGAAAAGAACCTCATTAAAGTGGAAAAGATACACACTGATTTCAATGTAGCTGATTTGTTAACAAAAGCATTTGATGGACCAAGGTTTAACTACTTGGTGGTCAATATTGGAATGATGAACCCATAGCTACATTTAAGGGGAGGTTAAATGTAAAGTGAGTAATTGGTTGGAAGTTTATTGGTAGTTAAAACTGGTCACTTAGAATTAATACGGGTAGCTTATTTGGTGTTAATTCTGGCTGTATATATATGCTTGTATATTTGGTTTCTACTAATCATTTCAGGTTTCCAAGGACTCAAGCATTAGTACAAGTTGTCTTTTTAGCTTTGGGATCTGAAAGTGAATCCTTAGAAGAAACAACTGTTAGTTCTCCTGGACTAGAAGATGCAGAATTGTTCATTAACCTAAGTCAAAGTCAGAGGCAAAGGACAATGTTAAGGGAAAGATCTGTGGCCAAAGAGACTGCTCAACCTAGCATTGGTCAGAGGGAAGGAAAAAAATTGCTAAATCAATCCCTAGGCCTAAGAAATCAAAGAAACAAGTCAGACAAGAGGCAGCAAGTTATATTGAGATTGATAAACTTTTGAAATAAGATGCAAGTCAGATACAACCCCTGAAAAAGGTTAGAAGGGTTTAAAATTTATGAACCCTTGACTATGTTTGAATGAATTCTCAGGGTAAATGGATTTTTGAGGAAAATAACACTTGGTGGAAGTGCTTTGCACTGACACAACAAATGCTTATCAGTCCACCATGTCTAACCCACATAAGGACTGGCTAATCCAAGAGCAAACGGCTCTAGGTAAAGATATCTCAAATCCGTTTATGGCTGACAATTTGCCAAAAATTGTATGGTATTCAACTCACAATATCTATTATAGTGAAGAGTTGACTAGCCCCCAAGGTTATGGCTTGTGGTAAAGGCAGTGGAAAACCATAATTGGTAATCAACTCACCAAGATGATAACTGTATTCCATCAAAGAGTTGGCTAGTCCAAAAGCAAACAGCTTTTGGTAAAGACAAATCAAATCCGTTGATAGCTGATGGTTTGCTAAAAATCATATGATTATCAATGTACCATAGTATTATACTGAAACATTGGCTACTCCAGAAGTGATGGCTATCTAGTAAAGAGACATCAAATCCATTAAAGTTTCAATGATTCACCTCTCACAAGAGTTCACACACCTGGAAGTGATGAGAATAGTATGAAACTTTTGGTTTGATGTACATATTGTCAAAGTTGCTGCAAAGATCAGATGGTAATAAAGATTTGAAGGTTGCTGCAAAGTTTTCAAGATTCAACAAAAGTTGCAGCTCAAAAATAATTCCAAAGAAGCTTATATTCAAAATCCTCAAAGCATTTCTGAAGAAAGGAACTTGAAGATCACGGAGCATGAAGATCAAGTTAGGGGAGGATTGTTGGGAATTATTTGTAACAGACTTAAAAGTCTGAATAGCTTAGTTAAGTCAGGTAGATAGTTAAGTCTGCCAGTACTAAGTTAAGTCTGGCCAGTGATAGTTAAGTCTGTTTATGTTAGTTCAGTTAAGTCTATTTTGCTGAACAAGTTAGATAAGTTAGGAGACATTATAGGAAAGGATATGCACGCGGTTAGATATCTTAGGAGAAGATATGCATGCATCCTTTCACACGTTTGTAGAATTAGGGTTTCCTTGTAGTATAAAAGGAACCCTAAGGCATTGAGTTCGATGCCAAGTTTTCTCAAAGTTAATAGAATATAAAGTTAGTAATTCTCTGTGTTGTT
>LBNU01025199.1:36533-46827 GCA_014162995.1 Artemisia annua
TTTTTTTTTGGGGGGGGGGGGTGTTACAGATTGGCATCAGAGCCATGGTTATAGAGAACCTGATGTATTTTTAAACACTGGACTATAACTACAGTTTTCAAACGGACCATTTTTAAAACATAAACACCCTATGATCTTCGTGTCTACATTTTTCAACATTTTAAGAAATGTTGTTTACTGTATGAGTTCTTAATAAGTTTAACATGTTTATGCTTATAAATTACATTTATTATTCGGGATTGTTAGAGTATTATGTCTTCTGAACCACACCCCATCGCTGTATCTTCTGATTCAGAGATTGAGGATCCTATGCCATTTTTAGACTTTGCCCCGGCAGCTATTTCAATGTCACCTGCTACTGACTGGTATATACAGAGCCAGCAATTTCTACCGGCATCCGACTCAGACACTTCTCTTCCCCCTTCTCCACCCACGTCACCTGGTCCGGTCCACCGCCGTAGGCGAGTGCGACGACTGCAGTCCTACGAGCCCGAACCCTTTGGTCAGGCCTTCCGATATCACGGAGAAGGTCAGGTACACAAGATCACCGCTCGGAAACGAGTTTGTGTTCCACCCACCTCACACATACCACCACCTGCACCTGCTGTATCACCACCCTCAGCTCTTGAGCATACTAGCACACCACTATCACCTATGTCGATATCTTCACCACCACCACCTACCGTCTTCTACCGACAGACCACTACTGTTCCGTTACCATCCGCTACCCCACCTCGTGCCTCTCCACCATCTGTTGCACACAGTGATCCCCTGCCCATCTACACGAGGACATGCCCTTCACCCCTTTCTCCGTCAGACTCCTACTCTCAGGTCACGATCGATGCCGCCATCCACCGTAGGACTCGTAGGCGTATAGACGCTCGCCGATGGTCATTTCTGCTACCGATTATCCAGTATTAGAGATCCCAAGAGGGTGCCCCGAGCACTAGGGAACTAGGAGAGAGTTCGTCTTCAGCTATTTCGAGGACTCTTCCAGTCACTGGAGAACCCCTTCACCATACCGTACCCCTACTGGCAGCCCGACTAGTCCGTCATGAGGATCGTTTGGACGATATCGTGGACATCCTTGATGAATTCCCTCGAGAGCACATTGAGAACCTAGCTGATGAGGTAGAGAACCTCATGATTGGTCAGCTAGCGATGGAGGCAGCATTCGGCCATGTAGGTACTCGTCTAGAGGAGACCATTGAGACTATCGCCGCATTAGGAGATGTTGTCACTTTAATGCAGACGATGATTGAGACTCTAGACTTCGAGCTCGACTGAGTTAGCTCGCAGGTTCTGTTCCTTAGACATATGGTTGAGGATTCCCAGGCTAGGGACAGAGCTCGAGACCAGACAGTTGAGATTTTGATGGATATGGTTGTGAATCTTCAGCTCCGCTTGGACGATGCGCCTGGAGGACCATAGATCAGAGATATATTAGTATAACTAGGATTTATCTTAGCCTACCAATGTATTGTTAATAAAGAATCTTGTATCTATATGTTTTTGTAAAACAACTGAACAAGTTATTAATTGTATGTTGTGTGGATGTACTATATTGATGTGATTATGTATTCCATGGTTGTTTTCATTACTTATGCATTATGATTCTCCTATGAGATGTTGGTTCCTACAAGTTAACTTAATCATTTATGTTTCATATGTGTTGTGATTTGATTCAAACATGTTGTGATAATATTTAAGGTAATTACTTGTATTGACAGATATGAACCATAGTTAATCATCTTATTCTCGGTTATTATGCGACTAACTTATTCTAAACATATACACGATCGTCTTACCATTTTCATTCTTCCATGCGAAATTCTAAACGTGTGTTTTCTTGCGCTTTTGATAGACAAATGGCTCGCACAAGGAAAGCAACTAGAACCGCAACTCCCGAAAAAGCAACCCCTGAAACCGCAACTTCCACACCCACCATGACACCCGAAGCCATTCGAAGGGCAATAGCCGACGGTGTTAACGCAGTCATAGCTGAACAGGCAGCAGCGAATGCTCGCAACAGCGGTACTAGCATGCCTACCGGAGAAAGCGCGCCAGCTGCAAACCGTAGATGTACCTATAAGGACTTCATGAGTTGTCAACCCACTTACTACAAGGGCATTGAAAGAGTGACCGAGATTGCTCACTGGTTTGAACGAGTTGAAACCGTCTTTCAGAGAAGCGGTTGCAATGAAGAGAACAAGGTCACTTTCGCCACAGGAACTCTCATGCAAGACGCCTTGTCATGGTGGAACGCTATTGTCCAGATTATGGGACACACAGCTGCATACCAACTCCCATGGGCTGAGTTTAAGGCCAAGATCATAAAGAAATACTGCCCCCGCTCTGAACTAAGGAAACTGGAAGATGAGTTTCATCAACTGGTAGTCAAAGGAGTGGATCTCAAGACTTACAATCGAAGGTTCCAAGAACTTAAGGTGCTATGTCCTACCGTAGTGCCAGATCTTGAGAAGGAACTGGAAAAGTATGTCGAAGGACTTCCCCGCAGTATTGAAGGAAACGTCACTTCATCGAACCCACCCAACCTGGAAGCAGCAATAGAGCTTGCCCAGAAGCTGCTAGACCATAAGGTCAAGTGCAACAACGAACTCAAGAGGAAACTCGATGACAAGAGGACTACTCATCACCACAACAACACCCATCCTTGCAACCACAACTCCGGCAACAGTACTCACCGAAGCAACCACCCGAACCAACCCAACCGCAACACTCACCACAACCAACAGAATAGAAGGCAAGAAACCGCCAAAGCCTACACTGCGACTGAAGGTAAGGAATACCAAGGTCAGAAACCCCAGTGTAACAGGTGCAAACTTCACCACAATGGGCCTTGTACGACCAAGTGCTTGAGATGCCAGAAAGTAGGCCATCACTCTAAGGATTGCCGAAGTCCCGCTACTGGAAGCAACTTACAGCCTATTGCTCCAACTTGCTATTCCTACGGAGAAGTATGACACTTCAAGAATCGCTGCCCGAAAGGAAACGGCCAGCAGAACAATGCTCGAGCAAGAGCATATGTGTTGAAAGAAGAAGACGCACCACTAGCCCCTGATGTTGTCACGGGTACGTTCTTACTAAATCAACATAGTGCTAGAATATTGTTTGATTCCGGAGCAGACAAGAGTTTTGTCTCCACCGCATTTTCCCCTCTACTTAACTTCGCCCCCTCCCAACTTAACACTACCTACGAGATAGAAATGGCTAATGGAAACCTAATCGGTACCAACACTATTCTTCGGAATTGCATCCTAACCCTACGAGATAAACCCTTCCGCATCGACCTTATGCCTATTCCACTAGGAAGTTTCGACGCCGTCATCGGTATGGATTGGTTATCCAGACATCGCGCCCAGATTCTCTACGACGAGAAAGTCGTTCACATTCTGCTCGATAACGAAACCCTCATCATCCATGGCGACAAGAATAAAACTTGTTATGGGATAATCTCATACATACGAGTAGTAAAATACATGAACGAAGGATGCCGAGCATTCATGGCTCATGTATCGGAAAACAAGTCCAAAAAGAAGCGACTTGAAGATGTTCCTGTCGTCAAGGAATTTCCCAAAGTATTCCGCGAAGATTTGCCCGGACTCCCGCCTGCCCGCTAAGTAGAATTTCAGATTGAACTAGTGCCTGGAGCGGCACCAGTGGCGAAAGCATCTTATAGGTTAGCGCTATCTGAAATGAAGGAATTGGCAGAACAACTGAAAGAGTTGTCAGATAAAGGTTTTATCCGACCAAGCTCATCACCCTGGGGAGCTCTTGTCCTATTCGTTAAGAAGAAAGATGGATCTTTTCGAATGTGTATCAACTATCGGGAATTCAACAAACTCACTGTGAAGAACCGATATCCCCTACCTAGGATCGACGACTTGTTTGACCAACTACAAAGGTCGAGTGTTTACTCGAAGATCGACCTAAGGTCCGGATACCATCAGTTGAGAGTCCGAGAGGAGGACATTCCCAAAACCGCCTTTAGAACGCGTTACGGACATTACAAATTTCAAGTGATGCCATTCGGTTTAACAAATGCACCCGCGATTTTCATGGACTTAATGAACCGAGTCTGCAAACCTTACTTGGATAAATTTGTAATAGTGTTCATAGACGATATTTTAATCTACTCTCGCAACGAGAAGGAACACGCCGATCATCTGAGGATCATCTTGAGTTTGCTCAAAAAGGAGAAATTGTATGCCAAGTTCTCCAAATATGACTTTTGGATTCGAACTGTACAATTTCTTGGGCACGCCATCAACAGTCAAGGCATTCACGTAGATCCCACGAAGATAGAGGCCGTAAAAGGCTGGGCATCTCCTACGAGCGCCACGGAGATACGCCAATTTTTAGGTCTTGCCGGATACTACAGGAGATTTATAGAAGGTTTCTCGAAAATCTCAAAGCCTTTGACTGAACTAACCCAAAAGAACAAGACGTATGTTTGGGGAGAAGCAGAGGAATCAGCTTTCCAGGTGTTAAAGCAAAAGCTTTGTGAAGCACCCATACTAGCCCTACCGGAAGGAAGCGAAGATTTTGTAGTGTACTGCGATGCTTCGTATCACGGTTTAGGTGCTGTGCTGATTCAAAGAAGCAAAGTAATAGCTTACGCCTCTCGACAACTGAAGAAACATGAGGAGAATTAAACAACTCACGACTTAGAGTTAGGAGCGGTAGTATTCGCCCTTAAGTTAGGGAGACATTACCTCTATGGCACCAAGTGTACCGTATTCACCGACCATAAGAGCCTCCAACACATCCTAGATCAGAAGGAACTGAACATGAGGCAACGTCGCTGGTTAGAATTACTGAGTGACTACGATTGTGAGATCCGTTATCACCCAAGAAAAGCCAACGTCGTGGCAAACGCTGGTATGTGTTAAATTACACATACATTTTACCTTATTAATCAGACCAAAACGACCAAACACTAACGATAGACGCCAAAGATATTGTGTTTTTGTGTTTGAGATCGTGCAGGGAAGGATATCTCATAAAAAGCAACAAAATCAACCAAAAAGCCTAAAACGAGCACGAGATTTGGAAAAGTGACAAAAGCCGAAGCCGAGGAAGAAATTTATTCAAGAAAAGCCCAAAATGACAAATCAAATCCTTAGAGATTCAAAGAATAACAAAAGAGACTCTTAGTTGAAGTATAAAGACCTTTGCAATAATGGTCCTCCAAGTTTCAGCAATTTGTCAACTTTGGTCCTTTGAAGAACTTTGGAAGAAAAGTCAACTCAAGTCCTCCAAGTTACAAGACCGTTATATTTAGTATTGAGTTGCTTTAGTTACGTTTTAATATGTTTTAAGTAAGATTTTCATGATTTGTAAAGGTCTAGGGGCTAAATATGTAACAATGTAAAAGTTTAGAGAAGCCCTAGCCCCTAGCCTATAAATAGAACATGTAAGCCTCATTTGGAAGGTTGGTTAGTCTTGGTTAGTGTAGGGGTTAGTTTTAGTTTAGCTTAGGATAGTGTAGGAGTAGTGTGATATTAATTTTAATGAATTTATGAGCTTTCCTTTACTTTCTCTCTCTAGAATTTTCTCTCTCTAAAAATCATTAATTTTTACTTGTTAAAATCGTGTTTTTGTTGGTGGGATTTAAAGTTTATGGTTATACTAGTTTGTTTAGTGTTAAATTTGGTTGAAAAACATTAGATTTAGGCTTTATTTCGGATCATATTCGTGTTTTAGTTACGGTTTTATCGAGTAAGCCTTTGTCTTTATCGAGTATGTTAGTGTTTTATCGAGTATGGTTTAGTTATATCGAGTAAGGTAGTTTTACGTTTTTATCGAGTATGCTTCTTCCTACTTTCATCGAGTATGGCTTTTAAAAGTTTATCGAGTATGTAGTATTAATAATTCCAAGTAAAGTTTTTTTAATAATATCGAATAACTAGTATTGCAAAATCATCAAGTAAGGACTTTTAAATAGTTTAGTCGAGTAAAGGTAAAAGCTGTCCCTATCAATTCTGTCGAGTAAGTTCAATTCATTTTTGTCAAGTTATTTTTTTTAGTCCTTATCGAGTAACCAATTTTTGTCAAGTCTAGTTTTTTTTTTTTTTTTTTTTTTTTTTTTTTTTTTTTTTTTTTTTTTTTTTTTATTTTTTTTTTTTTTTTTTTTTTTTTTTTTATTTTTTTTTTTTTTTTTTTTTTTTTTTATCAAGTATTGTCCTTTGTTTATCAAATAAGCTAATTTTCAAGTAAGTGTCTTGTTTGTCGATTAGCTTTATCAAGTAAGCTTCATTTGTTTGCCGAGTTAGGCGGGTTCAACCTTATCGTTTATCGAGTAAGGCTTTTACATGCTTAAATCTAAACGAAACTCTGCCGAATTTTAGTTGGGTTTATTTAGTTTGTTTATTTTAACAAGTCTTTTATTTTATCAAGTCTTTTATTTTATCAAGTAAGCACATTTAATATGAGTCTCGAGTAGTTTATTTGTGTTTGCTTAGTGGCACGAGTTTGTGAGTTAAGTGTGGACATAAAAGAAGATCGTGATTAATAATCGTTATGATTATTTAGACTTGTGATTTTATTATTCAAGGGTCAAAAGCCGGAAAATAATCAAATCACACGTCTTGTTATTATTATCTTTTCAAAGGACTATTTGCAAAACAAATAATCTTTTGTAAAGAAAATGATTCGTCATCGATTCATGATCCACACTTGATGAACCTATTCATGTCGCTTAGCAAACATCTTGTTTTTAAATTCGTTTCCCGTTTTAGTTTTCTTTCGCATTTTAAATCTTTTATTGTTTTGTCATTTCAATTGTTTACTTGTTTAATAGACTTTATTTGTTTTATCATTTTTCGTAGTGTAAAAACCAACCAAAATATCTCTTTTAAAACCTCATTCACTTCATTAATCACGCGACACAAGCCATCTCAATCGCCGTCTAACCTTCGTTGGGACATAACGACCCGGGAAATACATACTTCACTTGTGTTTCTTCGGAAATATAAATATAAACTTGATTTACGACTAACATCAACGCTTTAAGTCGGAATGAACGACTTAAGCCTCTCAGGGTCAGGTCATTGGGAATGACCATTCACTCACCCCTTCCCTCCCAAATACTCGCCGCTCAATCCGAAGCTCTTAAGGAAGAGAATCGACCTAACTAAAAGATTTACGGCATGCCAGAGAACAAGAATGGTTTTGTTAAGAGAGAAGATGGAATGCTCTATTTCAAAGGCAGAAGCTGGGTCCCTCTCTTCGGAGGCATTCGTGATCTCATTATGCACGAATCTCACAAATCCAAGTACTCCATCCACCCAGGCTCCGACAAGATGTACCAGGATATCAAGAAACTGTACTGGTGGCCAAACATGAAGGCCGAGATTGCTGATTATGTCGGGAAATGTTTGACCTATTCGAGAGTAAAGGCGGAGTATTAGAAACCGTTAGGATTACTCATCCAACTCGAGCTTCCTGTATGGAAATGGGAACGCATCACTATGGACTTCATTACCAAGCTACCCAAAACCTCCACCGGATTGGACACAATCTGGGTCATCGTCGACCGGCTCACCAAATCTGCCCACTTCCTACCGATCAGAGAAACCGACGACATAAATACACTCGCTCAACTATATCTCAAGGAAATAGTTTCCCGGCATGGAGTGCCGATTTCAATCATCTCAGATCGTGATAGCTGTTTTACATCTCATTTTTGGAAGTCTTTGCAAAAAGCCTTGGAAACCAAATTAGATATGAGTACAGCTTATCACNTGCCCACTTCCTACCGATCAGAGAAACCGACGACATAAATACACTCGCTCAACTATATCTCAAGGAAATAGTTTCCCGGCATGGAGTGCCGATTTCAATCATCTCAGATCGTGATAGCTGTTTCACATCTCATTTTTGGAAGTCTTTGCAAAAAGCCTTGGAAACCAAATTAGATATGAGTACAGCTTATCACCCTCAAACCGATGGTCAGAGTGAGAGAACCATCCAAACTCTAGAGGACATACTCCGAGCGTGTGTCATCGATTTCGGTAAAGGTTGGGATAGACACTTACCTTTAGCAGAATTTTCCTACAACAACAGTTATCATGCTAGCATTGAGGCAGCACCCTTTGAAGCACTTTATGGTCGAAAGTGTCGATCACCTGTTTGTTGGGCCAAAGTTGGAGATGTACAACTTACTGGACCCGATCTCGTTCACGAGACAACAGAAAAGATCGTCAAGATCAAATATCGTCTACAAGCAGCCAGAGACCGATAGAAAAGCTACGCCGACGTAAGACGAAAACCTATAGAGTTCCATGTTGGAGACAAAGTCATGCTGAAAGTATCTCCTTGAAAAGGAATGGTACGTTTTGGTAAGCATGGAAAACTGAACCCTAGGTACATTGGTCCATTCGAAATCCTAGAGAGGATAGGACCAGTGGCATACAAACTCGAGCTACAAGAGGAATTTATCCGAGTTCACGACACCTTTCACATTTCGAACCTTAAGAAATGCCTATCCGACGAATCCCTCGTCATCCCTCTGAAAGAGATCCGACTCGACGATAAACTTGTCTTCACGGAAGAACCCGTGGAAATCATGGACAAAGAAATCAAACAACTGAAACACCACCGCATTCCCATTGTCAAAGTTCGCTGGTACTCTAAGCGAGGACCAGAGTATACTTGGGAACGCAAAGATCAACTTCGAGCCAAGTACCCTGACCTCTTCCCTTAGACACCCTTGACGACCCTTTCAGACTTGAATTCCAGGACGGAATTCCCTGTAAGGGGTAGGTACTGTAGCCTCTCGTAATTTTCCCGAATAATAATATGCTAAAACTATGATTTTAGAAATCATCACGTTAATTAATAACCATTTTAACCGGTAATATTCTTTTTTATTATGCTATGCTATTTTAATCACAACGAGTATTGTGATTACCATTTACCTAGGAACGCTCACACACAACCCTTGATAGTCTAAGAATCGCGAATTCATTTTAAAACCTTTAACGTTTAATATTTAACGTTTACACGTTTCGTCATTTAACCAAACACGTTCAAACGAATTCCCGAGCTCCCGAAAATTTCCACAAACACTCGATAAACATATTGGAACTCGGCACGACACTCAAACCTTGGTAAATGGGCCTACACGACCCATTGGTCCTCGGCCCATCTCCCTTGTTCACTCTATACACCAAACGAAGCCTTTATTATTTTTTTTTTCTTTCTCTTCACTGGCCCAACCCACAACACAAGCCCAACTCCTTTCAAAGCCTACTAAACCTTTATTAATATTTTCCTAAAACCTCTCAACGTACGTTTGCTTTGGCTCGTTTACTCCTAATCCACCTTAACGACACCTATATATTTTTGTGCATCCTATTTCACCTCGCTACTGAGAATCAATAGGAACAAACCATTTTCAAAACCGAGCTCGTTTACTTGTCCAAAATCGATCAAAGCTAAGCTCCATAACCCGTTTCTCACAAATTGTCAAAACTTGAAACTTTGATCAAAAACTACTCGTTACCCTCCAAAACCTCATAAACCCCTCCCTAATCATACGTAACACGTTTTTCATAAGCCTTTGACCTTCCTAATACTCCCACCAAGACCAAACAAGTCGCCATGATGGTTTCTTTGTCTCTTCTTCTCGGCCAAACTCCACAAGGATGAATACTTGCAAACTATTTCGCTATTCACCTCTTTGACTCATGTAGCAATCATAAAACTGATATTGACCACGTTTTCTATTTGACGTATGACCTTCTCATAACCAAAAAATGACCAAACGCAAACCATGGAGTTTTTGTCTCCTTCCCTTGGCTCGTTTACACACAAGGACAATGCAAGTTTAACTCTTGTAATCATTCCTTCCCTATTCACTACTATACCTCGTACCTTGCTTATCATTACTCTTCATTTACCACGTTTTCCTAATCCCCCTATATATACTTGCATGTTTAACGAGCCATGCACCCACTCAAATCACTCCACAAAATACTCTAAGTCATTTTCATAAAACTGTGAACGTCGAGTAGATTTGCCAAGTTTAGTGGCATTCGAATCGAGCCAAGATCCAAGCAACACTCATTCCTATATCCTTGGTATGCCACAAAGCGAACCACATCCTCTTTCGAGCCTATCTGACGTTCTACGTCTTGTTCTACCCACCCTTTTGAGGTGAGGTAAGTCTATTTCACTTTTTATACACTCTTTACAATTTCATACATTGCTCGAATCCCATTTAGTTTGCCTTGATATTTCGTTAATTTTATACACAACATATATATTT
>LBNU01025202.1:8210-21048 GCA_014162995.1 Artemisia annua
TTGCTGATTGCATTGAGGCTTGACCAAGAGAAGACTGATTCTGTGTTGCTTGAGTAGTGATTGGAGGGTTGATTAAGTCAGCTGAGAATTGGTTGAAACCTTGAGCACTGGAGATTAGAGCAAGAGGATCATTTGAGGGATGAAACTTCTCTCTTAGCTGACGATCATACATGGCATGTTTCTCATGTTGTTGTAGATAAGCATAAAGTTGCTCATAGTTGGTGTTTCTGAGACCTTTGTTTAGCTTCACAGCCGTGACAAGTCGATCCCATTCTGGCGACATGTTATTGACGAACTTTGAGTTGAGTTGGATGTTAGGCATTGTCATTCTGATCATTCTCATGTCATTCACAAGCTTGTGAAATCTGACATAGTAATCATTGATGCTTTCACCAAGGTTCATCTTAAAGTGCTCGAATTCATCGTACAATTGAGACTCACGATCTTCCTTTGTTAATTCTGAACTAGCTAGCAACATTTTGACATTGTTGCAAACAGCTTTGGCCTCAGTGTTGAAGTTAATCAGTTTGTATATGTCCTTTGGTAGCCCTTGTACCACAATGTTTGAAGCACGAAGGTCAGCATCATATCGTTTCTTTTCAGCTTCATTCAGATCATTGTACGTACGAGGTCTGTCAATTCCAAGGGTGACTGTCCCATCATCACCAGTGGAGATAACATCTCTGGTAGTGCCCATTTGGAATGGTCCTTCATCAATTGATCTCAGAATGTTCTCCCCATTTTCTTTGCCTTGACAATACAAGCGAATTCTTTGTGACCAAGACTCATAGTCCGTTCTTTCTAGCATTGGAGGTTGAGTGTCAGATCCAGTAGCTTGAATATCATCAATAGAAGTTACAGTAGTCATGATGACAAGGTCTTAGAAGGGATTTTACAACACACGTGACTTAAACCGAGAAATCGATTCTTTCCCGGGATTTTACTAAAGTCAACCAGGAAAACCGCTAAGATAGGTAAACCGCTGGTACAGTAACCGCTGACAATTAACCGCTGACAGAGTAACCGCTAGTAAAGTAACCACTGAAGAGTAAACCGCTGATGTAATGACTGCTGAAACTTAACTGCTAAGACTCAACCGCTGATACTTAACCGCTGGAATAGTAACCGCTGGACAGAGTAACCGCTAGTAAAGTAACCACTACTGACTTAACCGCTGAGTAGTTAACCGCTGTGAATAAACCGCTAACACAGTACAAAGTACAGCGTAATGCTCGCTCCACTATTTGTACTTAACCGCTATTACTATCCGCTAAATACCCAAACTAACCGCTGTGAAGTAAACCGCTGGAGTTTAACCGCTGATACAGTACAGAGTACAGCGTAATGTTCGCTCCACTACTTGTACTTAACCGCTACTACTAACCGCTGAATACCCAAACTAACCGCTGTGAAGAATACTTTAACGTGGAGCTAACCGCTGGCAAGAAAAAGTTCCAAAACCCATTCGTACACCTCACAAACGCTAGATATGGTCCAAACAACTGATAAACTAGATGAATCTAACCTTTCTAATCCTAGAAGTACAAGAAAGATCACAAGAAACACCACAAACGAGCACCAAAATGAGTCAAAACCACCCTAAACTAGTAGAAACCAAAACAAACCATAAACCACAAGTTCTAAGATCCCTAGGATGTAACCATGGCTCTTGATACCAATTGTAGGATACTAGTTAACATCACAAACATGAATAATCATGTGGTTTGGTTCGTTCCAAGCAAGAGAGAAAGAAAGAAATTCTAGAGAGAGAAAGTAGAGAGAGAAAGAAGTGAAGCCTTAGAGAGAAAACCAAAAAAAAGAAAATGAGATTATGAGAGAAGGCTTACCCTCTCCAAGGATGGAGAGGGGTTTATATACATGGGTTTTGCCACTAGGGCGTGCCACTTGGGCTGCGGATCAGGTATACAGTGGGTAAAGACCCGTCCTTCTTCCGCGAACTAATCTAATTCTAAACTACGTATAACTAACTAATGTAACTACTACAAGCTAAACAATGCTTAATCATGTTAGGGGTGACCGAATCTTTCTTATACAAAAATCGTATTCCTAACACTTTCGTATCACTCGGATGTTCTGGCAATTACCACTAGGATAATGCGTAGGACTCTTTAATGTATATTTTCTTACTTTTCACGGTGTATGAAATAGTAAGCATATTGAAAGTGTGTCCTAATGAGATTTATGGATGATCTCTTGGCTCTAGACTCAATAGTGCTCTTTGATTTAGTAATCGGAGACTGGAGAGGTGTCTCCTGTTTCAATATCAACATGACTCGTTATGAGCGGTCGATAGATTATGCAGGGTTCACCGTGATAATGAAACAGGTCATTTTAAGTGAACTTGAGTGGCTAGGAAGTTTAGTGCAGTACGTCACTGGGTCAATGACGTCTTGTCTTCAATACTGGTGTTACCTTAGTAACAACCAGTAGCATATGAATTGAACCTGATTTATGCCCTAAGGTTGAATATTGGGAGGGCTATTTCTTTTCACCCTTTATCTTTATATTTCTTTTTTATTCTTCAACCCCTTCAGTACTTACCGAGACTTCATTACTAGAACCTTGTTGGGTTTGTTCCAATACTAGCTCCATGCCTCTATCTCAGTCGTCACTCTTCTCTTATTCTCACTTTTCTCCTTTTTTAATCATTCCTAATGACTTCTATTCTAACTAGAGGATTGTCCCTGGGAATATCCTTCCGGTTCTGGCTGGATCATGAGAACTAATACCTAGCCTTACCATCCTTATAACTCCATTGCATTAAATAAAATGGTTAGTCTTTGGTATTCTTCCACAATTGCCATCATAAATCATTCGCTCCCCCTCAATATATGCATCGATATACGAAATAGTTTTAGCACATATGAGAGAGCCTACACTTGAGTCCAAAAGATCACATTTTATCATAATTGCGTATTTAAATCACATTCTCTCCCCCGATCAAAAATTTCAAACCTTTTGAGATTTATGATCCCAATCGATTTAAATGAGTTAGAAAATTTGGGAGAAAATGTAGTATGAGTTTTTAGTATATTCTGTAAATGGAATATTATTATGCTCCCCCTCAATCTATGAGGTAGAATGTTAGTGTCAGGTATGATTAGTTTGAAAGATGTTTGAATAAAACTCATACACTGACACATACCAACAAATTTTATTCACTTGCTTATTATGTAAAAAGTGGCGTGTTTTGATGATATAAAAATTTTGAAATCACTCTCCCCTCAATCAATGACCCGTTTGATAGTTAAAGAGTTGTAGTCATTGATTAAGTGACAAATTTTATGAATATGTTCAAGCCTGATTGATTTTCAAAAATCATGGTATCACCAAGTTTAGCACAAATACTTCCCTAAAGAATCATAGATGGAAAAGTGTTTGCTATGCAAAGAAGACTTATCTTCTTATACGATAAATGATGCACTGAAACGTACATCAAGTCGAGGGTGCATGGATGTAAAGTAATCCATGCCCGGATGAATCTTCACCCGTTGTTAGGAACAACCGTCTTTTTGGCGACTTGTTTTCCTCATTTTGAAAATAGGGTTACTATCTGAAGTAATAGCAAACCATTTTGAAACAAAATTTTGAGAAACGACATGTTTTAGAAAATGTTATTATTAAAAAAATAGAAAAAAAACTCTCGCTCAAGCATATGTATGTTTCCATGTCATTATTGAATGACATTTCTAGAAGCATACATAGTATCGATTATACGAGAGACATGTTGCGAGGAAAATATTTTTGGAGTTTTTATATTTTGCAGGTTTTTATAGATTTTGTTGGTTTTATATTTTTTCTATTTTCTTTTTGGTTTTAAAATATTTACAAAGGATATATGAAGCAAATCCATTACTCCTCCTTCTCTTCCTGAAGACATTTGAGTGTTTCTGGCGTAAGACTCTTCATACCAAGTCGCGGTAGAATAAATTGGAACCGCTCTCTCGGAAGTGCCTTAGTAAAATGTCCGCCAGCTGATGCTCAGTCCTCACGAAGTAGAGTTCAACCACACCTTTCTCAACCTGTTCCCTGATGAAGTGATGTCGGATGTCGATGTGCTTTGATCGAGAGTGATGGACATTGTTGCAGCAAAGAGCTATGGCACTTTTGTTGTCACAATACAGGGGAATTTTGTTGTATGCAAAGCCATAGTCCGATAGTTAAGATCTCATCACAACATGCTGACATGGCAATGTATTCAGCCTCTGTGGAAGACATAGATGTACTCATTTGCTTCTTCGATGACCAGCTTACTAAATTTTTATGGGAAACTAGAAGGGGAGTTGAATAGTTTACCGACTTGTTTTTTTTAGTTATAAAAATTTACTTTGTGAAAAACTTAGATTCAATTGTTAATGAAATCAATCAACACCAATATAAACACAACACTATACTACGACAAGTAAGCAATAAATATGTAAAGAAAAGAGATGGAAGGATCAAACCGAGACAACGAGATTTATGGTGGTTTGGTCACGAAGCTCTTCTTCACCCTACTCCACTCCCCGAGTACCCAACTCGAGAGTTCTAAGCACTATATCAACAAAACTCCCTTCAGGCGGAGAAAACCGTACAACGTTGCTTACATTATTTTCCGACACTAAGCTAAATGTCAAGTACTAATCCTAGCTAGTACCAATCTACCATGATCCTTACTTCTCACACGATCTAAAATATCCTTACACGATCCTTACACAATCTTTACACGATCTACACGATCCTCACAATCTACACTTGATCCACTTGATCAATACAATATCACACAAGACACAAGAGATCTCTAAGATCTCAACAAGATCACAATGATCAACACAAGATAACTAGAAAAGACTGTGGCACTTGATGTATGTCAAGATACAATCAAGTAAACAACTAGTAATGCAAGTGCACTACACAAAGACTCTAACACTTTGTATCTTCTTGATACTTTCTGTTCTTCTCTTGACTAATAGAGGTATGTAGGTGATCTTTGGTTGGATGAAAAAATCACTCTTTAAACAATATAAAACTAACTAATTATTAAAGGAGAGTTTAGGTGATAAAGTATTTGGTCACAGAAAATTGTGTGTGTAAAGGATGTCCAAAATCTGTGATATGAAGTGGTATTTATAGGAAATAAAAATTTGGCCGTTATAAAGGGGACGATACAACTAAATATATCACGGTACCACTAAATTTAGTGGCACCGTGCCAGACAAAAATGCTCCTATTTTTGTTTTTAGTGGTGAAAGTTTATTTGGGGAAGTTTGGAGCTGATTTGGGTAGGAAAGTTAGTTGTTATGTAATTCAAACTTATTTTCCCATTAAAACATTTCTTTAAATTTCAAAAATAATTTGTAAGGTGTATTTTTGAAAAGAAAGTTTTGTCATATTAAAAATGTGAAGTTCAAAACACAAATGCACTTCTTTGATCATTTGTCAAGTTGTAAATTTGTTTGTTCTTACCTAGAGTGATTTGCATAGAAACCAGATATTTCGACTAAAAACTTGTTTACATTAACTTTGACATAAAATGTTTTCACATTTTGTAATCATCAAAACATAGAGATATCGAAAGATGAGAATAACGTTTTATTATTTGCATCAACACTTTTCTCCCAGAAACTGAGCACCACCTCCTTAAGTACTTCGACGAGTATCTTGACACCCCGCATGATCTGCATCTGCATAAGCTGTAAGTGCCATGGCAGTGTCCTTAAGATACCAGAGACCCATGTGAATAGTCCTTTGGAGATACCTAAAGACCCTCTTTACCGGTTCCAAATGCTTTTTGGTAGGCTTAGACTGGTACTGAGCACACATGCACACTGCGAATAGAAGATCTGACCTACTAGCAGTGAGATACATTAGGGATCTAATCATACTTCGGTGCTTAGTTTGATCGATTGGAATCCCAGAGAGGTCTTCATCTGATAACACGTAAATTATACATGTTTTTAGATACGTACAGGAAAAAGTGATGAAAAAGATGAAGAAATGAAGTGAACGTGTATAAATGGAGATTTTCGAGAAGGAATCAAGTGAAGAATCACGCAAGGACTCAAGGATTTGATAGATTCAAGATTTCTACGTTCATATGACGAGATAATATCAAATTCTATGGAAGGAATTAACACCACGATGAAGGAAAAACATGCGACAAAGAAAAGAAAAAGAAAAGTCAAAAGTTGGTTACAGGTTCAATCCAACCGTTCAGTTGGAGCCCGCAACCGGAACGGTTGGATGAGGTCAGAAGATCCAACTGATCGGTTGGANAAGGCCGAAAGGATTCGTAGGAATTCATAAGTAAAGAATTGCTTTTCAACAACATTGTGTTAATGGAATTATTATTCTAGTTGTCTTAGGCCGAAAGGAAGTAACTAGATGATTGAATTCTAGTAGTGATTTAACATGATAAACACCATTGATTGTTGGTCATTCATATAAAAGTTGTGCATCATAACAAGTTTACACCAAGCTTAACATGAATACTCCAAATGATTGATTATAGCATTTTACACAAGTATATGTTTAGTTAATATTGTTTCTTGAATACTTGAATTTTCGATAATTAGGATTGACAACCATTTTTAATACAAACTAGTTTATAATACTTTAATCACCAAAATCCCTTGGGACGATCTCGACTTACCCACCTTTATTAAAACGGACGAGTATACTTGCTCGTATGTGTTAATAGTTATTAGATAATCGGATAAGCGTGTTTATAAATTTTTAAAACTTATACACACCGGAGAACACATCAAATTTTTGGCGCCGTTGCCGGGGATTTAACTAGATTTGTTAGTATTTTAGTTTGTTAAACATAAAATTTGAGTTGGTAATAGTAGAAAGTAAAAAAAAAAAAAAAGGTAAAAAAATTTTTGGTTTTTAATCCAACCGATCGGATGGATTTCCATCCGATCGGATGGAAGTCTCGTTAAGTTATTTTAGTTTTTTTTAATTTTGTTGTTTTTGTGTTTTAGTGATTAATGATAGATTAGTTAATGTTAATTAAGTTTAGTTATGATTAGTTTTAATTGTTTGAGTTAATTTCAATTAAATTAGAAGTTTTAATTAAGTTAATGATTAGAAGTTAATGTTTTTAATGAGTAGATAATTAATTTAATTAAGTTGTTAGTTAATTTGGTTTATAACATTTAAAGTAAAGTTTAGGTTATTAATGTTTTTAATGTTATGTGTTTTAATTAATTAGTTAATTAGTTAATGATAATTAATAATTCTTACTAATAAAGATTAAAGTTATTTTTCAATTAAAGTTTTTAGTAATAATATATATAAAATAAAAAAAAGTTTTTTTTTAGAGGTTCGATCTAACCGATCGGTTACAACCTGTAACCGATCCGGTTAGAATTGGTGCATAATTCAATGGATCGGATGGATTTCCATCCGAACGGATGGAGCCCTCGGTAAATTTTTTAGTGATTTTTATTTTGAGTTGTTTTTGAGTTTTTATAGTTTTGGTTTGTTAACTTATTAGGTATTGTTTCATTATAAGTTTATTTTTGATTATGACTAACCCTGACGCTAATGATTTGGTTGTTTTGTTGATGGTTATCTTATAGTTAGTAATTTGATTTAGTGAAATGGAGAGTTTAAGTCAAATTTCAGAATACTTAAGGAATTTGGAGGATATGTTCAAAGATTCGGGCGATTCTTTGGAGAAATTGGAAAGCATGTTGGAGAAAGCGAAAACGGATTTGGAAAATGGAGAAATAGTGGGAGAGAACGATGTATGTTTGCCTAGGGAACCTAAGAAAAGAGTGGTTGTTTTCACACGAGCTCCACCTAAGGAGTTTGATGCCCCACACATGAGGTTTTCTACACCTTGTGCGGTGGAGGGGGTCAAGGCTTGGGATGCACAATTGAATATGGAGTATGGGGACAACTATATAACGGAGGATGTTCTAGACAAACTTGGTTTTGTTCGTCTTGACTATGAGGATTATGGAAGGAAAAAGGTTAAGGATGTGAAAGTGAACATTCATGGACACATTTTTAAGGTTGACTTTGTTGTTCTTGATTATTGCAATTCTGATGAACCGAAAGTTGTTTTCGGTAGGGAATTTCTTGTGACTACCAAGTGCACGGTGGACTTTGCACTTAGTGAGTTAAGGATAAATATAACTGATTTGGAGGAGGAGAAAGAAGTGGATGTTATGATAGTGGAGTTATGTGAAGGTATGGAAGTGAAAAAGGAAGGTAAGGAAGAAGTTTGTAAAATGGGTAAAGCAAATAGGAAGAAAGCACCAATGAACAAACTCACCCAACCCTCCAACCTAAAAGTAACTAATTCCACATCATCATCATCATCACTACCAAGTACACCACCAAATTCACCCAAAGTTACCCAACCGTTGACAAAGGAACAAAAGGAGGCGATATTGGAGAATTTAGAAGATAAGATCCATGAACTCATGGAAAAGAAGCCGGTAATTGAGGTTTTGAATAATTACATGACCCATAGGAAAAAGTTAGATGCGGTCATGATGGCAAGGTCAAGGTTGGAAGATACGACTTTTGATGAAGTTGAGAGAGAGAGGGATAGTGGAAAATGGGCTTCCGAAGAAGATGAGTGACCCGGGGAACTTTGTCCTACCAATAACAGTGAACGGGACTACTCCAATATATGCGTTGGCCGACACGGGGTCAAGTGTTAGTGTGATGCCTTATCTGTTGTACCAAAGGTTAGGACTTTGTAACCCACAACCTAACCAATCAAACCTAACAATGGCGGATAATTCGAAAGCTAAGGCTATGGTAGAAGTTAAGAATGTGCGTGTTCAAATTGGCTACCAAGCACTTTTGTGTGATTTTCTTGTGTTAAACATTTCGGTTGATAAGGAGTTACCAATTTTGTTGGGGAGACCTTTCTTAAGAACATGTGGGGCAATAATAGATATGGGGCATGGAACTATGACCATTAATGATGGAGTTCTTAAGCATACTTATTACCCTAAGCCTAGGAGAGGAAGGAGAGATAGTATGGACGAAGAAGAAGAGGAGTACTTTGGTTGTTTTGAAGTGGGAAGAGATGAAGAGGGAATGCCAAAGTATGGGCCATTGACACCTAGTTTCTTTGACATAGAGGATGAAATGGAAAGAGCTCTTTCTATGGAGGCTTTCTTTAACCCCTTTAAAAATATTTTTGTGTTTAATAAACTCACAGATTTTCTTGGATCGTTACCGGTTCAACTTAAAAATTTGGAGTGGAGGCCCGATGGACCTAGCAACTATCAGAAGGAAGAAGGTGATGGTGAGTGGCATGTCAAATTTGATATTGTATGCCCAAGTGGGAGAAACTTTGCAAGAAGATTCAAAACGCAAAAGACAAACTGGAAGATATCCGGGAAGTACCAAAGCGAAGACATTCTTAGGAATGAATATTTTCAAGGCTAAAGGAGCAACGATGAGCAATTTGCAAGAATAAAGCACTTCTTGTGCTACTTAGTTTGATTTTTATTTTTATGCATTTTTTATTTTATTTTAAGCTTTATGGTTAAGACTATTTATCTATTTATCTATCTATTTATGTTTTTAGGTTTTAGTTTCATGTTATGTTTTATGTCTTAATGAGAGTTTGAGTTTTAAGTTTTTAGTTGAGTTAGTTTTATTAAGAGTAGAAGTTATAGACCAATTTTGGTAGTGTGGTGGAAAATTTACATACAAAAAATGGTTTTGGTTAAAAGTAATCATGTTAGTTGCTTGTCTCAAGTAAACTAAGTGTTGAGGTTTCGGAAAAATCAAGTTTTGCAAAATTTCAATCCAAAATGGATAGATTGAAAGCTGAACGGATGGAATTGAATATATAAACCCAACTTTTCAAAAATCACAAGAAAACCACACACACACACTAAACCACCAAATTGGGTCTAGAAATTCAACCACAATAAATTGAGTAAGAGTTGCAGGAGAGTTAGGATATCATCCATGGCTCCAAAACAAGTAAGTAACATCATCAATTAGCTTTAATTAAGTTTTAATTTGGATTATTTGAATTAGGTCAAGATTTGGGTATTTTTGATATAGTGCGAATTAAGATGTAATCTTTTAAGGATAAGTGGGTAATTGATAGTGGAAGTCATTACAAAAAGAATTAGATTGATTGATTAAGTCTTGAGGAAGAATTAATTAATTGAAAATTTGGATTGAATTGGGGTTTTATTTTGGAACGAGTTTTCTTGCAATTGATGATTTCCAAATGTTCTATACTTGTTATTTAGTGATGTTAGGATAGTGCATTGTTGATTAGAACACTAATTGGAAGGATTGATTAGATAGCGTTCTTGCATGTTCTTGGGTGATCGTTGCAGAATTAAGCGGTGAAGCTTATAAACTCGAGTCGTAGTCCCAACGAGGGTTGAACTGATCTTGTCGATTGAGTCGTGAGATATGTGAGATGAATAGGTTTTAAAAGATGATTTGGTTTTTGATTACACTACAACGACAATTAAAATGCAGTTAAAGTAAAGTAAAACAATAAAGCGACGCAAAAGTAATAAGCAAGTAAAACAAGCATGAAATAAAGTGATTAAATAAAACGAGTATTAAAGTGCGAAAAGTAGTTAAAACAGTAATTAAAAACGGTAAATGAATTTAAAGACAACATGTTTGCAAAGCGACGTGAATAAGTTCACTAAGTGTTAGCCAATGGTTTGTGACAAATTATTTTCCTTTCTCGAGATTAGTTGTCAATTAATCTTTTGAAGAGATAATAACTCTAGACGAGTGATTTAATCGTTCTCAGGCTTTTGTTCTTCGAATAATAAAATCACAAGTCTAAATAATCTTAATGATTATTAATCACAAACGTTTAAGTCCACACTTAGCTCACAAACCCGAATCACTAAGCAAACACGAATAAAACTTACTCGCGACTCATTTTAAAGAAAATAAAGCGATAAAGAAATCAAACCAGAACTTGGGAAATAAATTGTTTTTGGTATTTTAGATTTAATAAACGAAAATAAAAGTTTACTAAGCGAAGAAAGAAATATAAAAGACTTGAAAACATTAAACGCTATTAAAGTTTTAATCTAAAAAGCGAAAAGACATTGAACTTAAGTAAGAAAACGATAATTAAAAGATTTTTAAGAAAATTCGACAGAGTTTCGTTTAGATTTTAAAGAAATAAAACCTTCAACTCCGATGGAAACGATGAGGAAAAGATTAGCCTAACTCGGCATAAAATAAAAATGAAAACTCGAAAAGAATAGAACCAAACTTACCCAAACTCTAAATAAAGTAAAACTTCCTTAAATATAAAAGGTTACTAATTAATAATACTAAACAATATTAGCTGATATGAAAGGAAATAAAAGTAGCTTGAACATGGTTGACCAAAAATTCATACTCGCTGAATTCACGTTTCACATATTCGCTAGTTTTCATTTCATACTCGCAAGGACTAAGGAACTTACTCGCTATAATAAAAAATGATACTGCAATGTAAAGAATCTGATACTCGCATTTAGACCATTGATACTCCAAAAACCAAAGATCTTACTCGCAATTAAGACTGAAACCATACTTGCAAAACAAGAATGATACTCGCAAGATTTTTAGCTGTACATCGCTAGAAATACACTAATACTCGCTAAAAAATAAGTTGATAGCTCCGCTAAAAACATTTGATACTCGCTAGACAAAATTTTGATACTCGCTAACATGAAACCAACGCGCTCCATACTTGCTAAACAAACTGACCCCATACTCGCTAAAATCAAGATCCATTACTCGCTAAAATCAAATAAAACTCCATACTTGCAAACCTAAAAACTTCAACTCGCTAAAATGAAGAAAAACGATACTCGCTAAAAGATGGGACCATACTTCGCTAAAACCAAATAACGATACTCGCTAAAAATAGACTATACTCCTAAATCAGAAAACAATACTCGCAAAACTTTTGAAAAATACCCATACTTTACCTCAAACCCTAAAACTAAAAACTCGCAAAAACCTAAATACATGATACTAAACCGATTTTTAATGTAAAACAATTAACTTAAACCACTAAAAAACTTATAAGATTTTGGAAAAACCAAATTTAAAACAATAATGCTTGTAAATAAGCCACGATTCACAAAATAAGCCTAACACATATCTTTTATATTTTTCGAAATGAAAACATGCAAAGGTGATGAAACTTGTTAAAGCTTTTGTAAAGATTAAGATTAATGATAAAGATTAACAATAAAATAATAAACTCAAAACATGTAAAATTTTGAAGAAAGATTTAAGGATATGTAAAATAAGCCTAAAGCATAGTATTAAGACTAAAAAATATAAACTTGCATTCAAAATAAAACCTTACACTAAAAATGAAAAACTAAAACTTACTAAGACCTACTACTACTAAATCCTACTAGCTTCAAAAAATGAAGCAACCCCAAGGGGTATTTATATTGCTAGGGGATTCAGTTTGCCTCGTGTACATTTTACCCCCTAGACTTTTACATCTCAAGAAACAACACACATAAACTACATTACCAAACTAATAAACCGTCTTACTTTCTAAATGTAACGTCTTGTAACTTTGAGGCTTCCGTGTTGACGTGTATTTTCAAAGGTCGTCAAAGATGTAAAAGTGAACACTTGCAGTCGAACTTGGAAAGCTTTTTCTTATAAATCCTCTTTCACTTCGATTAACGTTTCCCTTCATCTTCTTGAGCAAATTTTAAGAAATAACTTTGTCGTCTTTGGGCTTTCTTAAGTAGATAACATCGTTGACATCCGGCTTCTTGACACTTTTCCACTATCTCGTGCTTGTTTTAGGGCCTTTTGGTTGATTGTTGTCATTTATGCAAATCCTTCC
>LBNU01025208.1:5444-19873 GCA_014162995.1 Artemisia annua
TAGGAGTGCATTTTGGGAGATTAACGGCTACGCTCGAGTATAGGTTACGAGCGACTCTTACTCACTCTTTGATATTGCTTGTAACGCCCCTAATGTATTTTCAGAAGTCTATGTAGTGTCAAAACACGTTTATGTTCAGTTTTATGTCGTGTTAGTAGTTTACGAACAAGTTATGTAGTTTTGAGTCATATAAGGGAGTGTTTGGCAAACTCCCTAGTTTTGCAAGTAATGTGCTTCCGTTGCCATAGTTATGTACAGAAACGTTTCAAAGATATATATATGTAAGTCTATATGTTATGTTATCGATGTGGTTGTATATGTCACTACGTATCGTTCATCCGGACTTCAAAAAAAAAAAAAAAGGACAAAAAAACAAAAAAACAAAAAATCAGTTTGTGTCGGGCGTTTCAAGTTGGTATCAGAGTGTTGGTTTGAGGGATTTAAGTATCCGCCGTTAGTAGGAGGGTACTTAGACTTAAACCATAGCTCGGTATTGACCATAGAACATGTAGACTATATTATATGTTATATAGAATTGATTAGAACCATGTTTCGTTATGATTAGTAACCATGTTTTTGCCATGATTAGTTAAACTTAGCATGTATAGAATTGCCATGACCAGTAGAACGCGTGTAGGAATACATTAATAGTATGATGATAGATAAGTCGTTTTAGTTATGACTCGGGATGGAATATGATAGCAATAATGATATGTTTATATGACGCAAGTATTATGACGCCTGGCCAACGTGATAATAGTTACGTCATATAACTTGGATTTATTGAGATCATAGAACGTCTCGGGAAACTTCTAAAACGGGAATAGGTAGATAGGTAGAGCATCGACTCATAGAATGCCACGTGTAAGCATTAGTGGTTAAATAGATAGAATGTGATTATAGAAGTATGAATAGAGGTTATAGACAGAAATATTTGAAACTTATATGTTATAGTGTTTAATTTTCAGTTGAGTAGAAATGACAAGTATTGAAGATAACCCAGAAATGAACACAGAGAAGCGCCGACCCGTGAATGTAGAAACAGGTGGATCTAGTGCAGAAAGAGAAAATACTCCAGAAAGGGAACAAGTCAGCGATGCAGTTAAAGAAATATTGAAGGGGTTGGTATCGGGTGAAGTCGCTCGGGCACTAGATACAGCAATGCCGTCATTCGTTCAAAAGATTTCTGATGCTGTTAGTCAAGGACTTAGTGGAAAGACAATCGGATCATCCACAGTAATTGGGACAAGTAAGGACCTAGAAAATCAGTTCAAGTATAAGGATTTTGCAGTGAGTAACCCTCCAGAGTTCCATGGGCAGCAAGATCCGATAATCAGTTACAGGTGGCTTTTAGATATGGAAACGGCTTTTAGCATTACTAAGTGTCCTCCAGAAAATAAAGTTGAGTATGCTGCTCATCTGCTTCGGCACAGGGCCAAGGATTGGTGGGATATGAATAAGGGTGCTAGTAGTTTAGAGGCAGTGAATAGCATGGGGTGGAATGAATTTAAAGATATGTTCCTTAAGTACTTTTCTCCAGAGGCTGAAGTAAGGAAGATTAGGCAGGATTTTCTGAGTATGCATCAGACTACTGAGTCTGTAAGCGAGTTCACGGGTAAATTCATTGATCGAGCACGGTTTAATCCAGATTATGCGGGTAATGAGAAACGGATGATGGAACACTACTTGGCATTATTAAGGAAAGATATTCGAGAGTTTGTTTCCATGAGGAGTTATCAGAAATTTCAAGAGCTGACAAATGCTGCACTGGAAAGAGAACAAGAAACCCAGAAAGATGTACCCAGTTTTACAAGAAGAAGAAATGATTCAGAAGATGTCCCTACAAAAAGAACAAGAACAGAAAGTTCAAGTAGACCAAGGGTAGAAAGAGATAGTGATCAGAAATATGACTATCCGGTTTGCAGAATTTGTAAGAAGAGACATCTTGGAGAATGTCGGGCAGGCAGGAATGAGTGTTTTCGTTGTGGTCAGGTTGGTCATTTTAGCAGGGATTGTGGGAAACCGGCGAGGGTTTGTGAGATATGTCATGGAACTGGTCATGATAGTAAGGATTGCCCAAGAGCGAAACCCGCGATACAACCCGATAGACATATCAAGAATGCAGAAAGAAGAGGGTCGAGTGATGCAAGAGCTCAGGGTCGAGCGTATATGATGCCAGCAGAAGAAGTCAAGAATGAAACTGGTGAAGGTTCAGGTACTTTAAGTATATGTTTATAGTTATGCTAGATAAGATTTAGAATTATTAGAAATAAAATTAGTTCTAGTGTTAGAATAAGTGCAGTTAGGAAGATTTATTGAATAGGCAGAAATTAAGCAGGATAGTTTCTAAAAGTGTTCGTGAGGACACGAACAATTCCAGTATGGGAGAGTTGTNGATTCAAGCATTTGGTGGTTGTAACACCCGATTATTATAAGTTTCAAAAGTAGAGTTTTATATTGCTATTAGAAAAGTAGAAAAGTCTTTATGGGAGTATTTTATAGAGTTAAGGACTTGGAATGCAAAATAGTTAATAGAAAGGACTAACGATGCAAGAGATTTAACGGTAGGAACTAACGACCATTAAATAGGTGAAATTACTATTTTACCCTTAAGTATTACTCATCATAATATGTAGGAAATTATCATATAAACACACGTATTGTTCCATACGTGGCATCCCCAGGGCTTTTAGGAGGGAAAAATAACCATTAGTCTTATTATTATCAAAGAAAGTCTACAGGAAGATAACTAAGGGTTTTGATGATATTGGTATTAACCTTGGAAGAATCAAGCATTCCTTATTAGTGTCTAATCCATCATTCAAGGTAAGTTTATGATTGGAATTATGTTTATATGAATTTAGAAGAATTATGTTTAATTAAGACTTATGAAAACCTAGTTTTAAATTATGATGAAATTGATGTTAGAATTATTATTGTTATGATGTAAATATGTTAGGAATCATGTACCCAAGTTATGGTTAATGACATAGAAAGATTCATGATGTTAGTTATTGTTGATGGTTAAGTATGTCAAATTAAGGGGTGTTTGGAACAAGCTTATTAAGTGCTTAATTTAACAAGATAGCTTATGGGCCTGATGAAATATGATCTTGACATGTTATATAAGCTGTAATATAAGTTTAGTAATAAGTGGAATAGCTTATTACGAGTTTTGGGTCGTATTGGTGATATTTAAATTTGGGACAGCAAGGTTTTTCAGAAAATGTGCAGGCTTAGAAGGGCTGCTGAGAATAAACCGTTCGTCGGATTAAGATGAGGTCTAAACGAAAGTTGTAGCTCTCTGAGTGTACTTGAATTTTTATTCTTTAAGTTTTGTCTCGTTTGGAAGTTAAATTGGTATAAAAGGCAAAATACAGCAGCAACCCAGGAAATTCTGCACTAAAAGTGTTGTTGTAAAAGTGTGTTTAATGATGAAATAGTACCTTAGGTGATCATGTTTAAGTTGTTTAGACCCGATACATGTTGGATAAATGTGTTAGCAAGTTATAAAAGCATTAGAATGGTTATTATATTTGGGGACTCTTTTGATCGCTGTCTGGCTAACCTTGAGAAGATGCTCAAACGTTGTGAAGATACTAACTTGGTACTAAACTGGGAGAAATGCCATTTTATGGTAAAAGAAGGGATCGTGCTAGGGCACAAGATTTCAGGAAACGGAATTGAGGTAGACCGGGCAAAAATCGAAGCTATATCCAAACTTCCCTATCCAACCACCGTCAAGGCAATCCGTAGCTTCTTAGGTCATGCGGGCTTCTATAGGAGATTCATCAAAGATTTCTCAAAGATAGCAAGACCAATGACTCAGTTGCTTGTGAAGGATGCCCCATTCGACTTCTCCCAAGAGTGCAAGGACGCGTTCGATCGATTAAAACAGGATCTCACGCAAGCTCCAATTATGGTTACCCCTGATTGGAAGCTGCCCTTCGAAATCATGTGCGACGCTAGCGATTATACTGTTAGAGCAGTGCTAGGTCAAAGGCTTAACAAGCACTTTCAGCCAATATATTATGCTAGTAAGACAATGAATCCCGCNGGAGATTCATCAAAGATTTCTCAAAGATAGCAAGACCAATGACTCAGTTGCTTGTGAAGGATGCCCCATTCGACTTCTCCCAAGAGTGCAAGGACGCGTTCGATCGATTAAAACAGGATCTCACGCAAGCTCCAATTATGGTTACCCCTGATTGGAAGCTGCCCTTCGAAATCATGTGCGACGCTAGCGATTATACTGTTAGAGCAGTGCTAGGTCAAAGGCTTAACAAGCACTTTCAGCCAATATATTATGCTAGTAAGACAATGAATCCCGCTCAAGAAAACTACACCACCACTGAGAAGGAACTATTGGCCGTGGTGTTCGCTTTTGATAAGTTTCGCCAATATCTTGTTCTCTCTAAAACGGTTGTCTTTACGGATCATTCAGCTCTTCGATACCTTTTCACCAAACAGGATGCTAAACCGCGATTAATTCGCTGGATCTTACTGTTGCAAGTGTTCGATGTGGAGATTCGTGATAAGAAAGGAGCGGAAAATCTTGCGGCCGATCATCTTTCTCGACTCGAAAACACCAGTCTTGCTGAGGCCGACAAAAGCAAAATTCGGGAAACATTTCCTGAAGAGCAGCTCATGCTAGTAAATGATTCTGAACCANTTGTTGTTGTGTTATCAAGCAAATCTGAAAGCTGTAAAATTAACATGTTTCTTGACCATAAATCACTTTATTAGTTGTTGCTATAACTTTATTAGTCTAAACTTTAGTTAAATTTACAGAAACGTTTTACAAGCCCTAATTTAGGTAAATTGTAAAAGCACAACAAGTAGTGAAGTAATAAAATCCGAACAGAGATTAACCTGACAGATGTCTCTGAATCGGAGATGAAGACGGTGATTGTGAAGGTGGCGGTGTGACGATGGCGATGGTGAAGTGACGACGGTGATCTCGACGTCGCGACGCTGGTGATGGTGACGGTGCGACGACGGTGATGATGGCGGTGCAATGGCGGTGCAATGGCGGTGATGGTAACGGAACGAAGATAGTGGTGGGGATCGCCGGCGATCGTCTGCTAAGATATTTATGAAAAGGGGAAGTTTGTGAATGAGGGGTTTAAAGCTAATTATGGAGTATTTATTTATTTGTTCAGTTTTTTTTAACAAGGATTTTCTTTTAAGTGCTCTAGTTATAAAAGGAAAATTTGATAATACATGTGTTACTATTTATTGAATATATGTTTAGTATTTATTCAAGTTTATTTTCCCCTTACATATCAGTAAAATATAATATGATGTTTGTAAGTTTATGTTTCAAAAAATATGTTTAGAGGAGAATTGCATCAAAGAAAGTTAAATATATGCCAATTTTGCTTTACAAGATTTCATTCGTAACGTGTGATGGTATTTACGATTTTTTTTTATAAATATATGAGTATAGAAGTTTTAGTAAGTATATATGTAATCTTTAATCATTCTATAGAATTCACTCACAGCAAACGTGTGAAGTAGTGACCAAAATTTTGTCACTAAGGTTTAATGACGAAATTTCTCGTCACTATTTATGTAATTTAGTGACTAGACGGTGACCACTTATAAGGTTTGTCACTGATTTTCTACTGATGACCAAAAATAATGACGAAAAATTATATCGTCACTATTTTCATCTAAATAGTGACCAAAAAAAATTCTCGTCACTAAATTCTCGTCACTAAAGCTACTTTTTCTTGTAGTGTGGCGGACTTGCGTATACAAAATGTGTATGAGGATTAGTTGTAGAAAAACACCCCGCGGCAACGCGCGGGTGCTCCATCTCGTTTGAGCAAAAGAGCGGGATTTTAGACGCTAAACAAAGATTATAGACGACTTGGCTAAGCCGGAACAAACTCATATAAAACTGCAACAATAAAGCTCCAGTAAATTGTTGAATCAGCCCAAGAAAAAATGAAGCTCGGCCCAAGAGTCACTAGCCAGATCCGACCCATCTCAAACATGGTCAAGAAATTGAAGTTAGCAAGCCATTTATAGACACGTGGCTAGAGTTTTGTGATAATTTCCCTAAAAAAAACATTGTTTGAAGACCAAAGGGGCGAACCCTCATCCGCAGTTTTTCTTTGTTAAATTCAATTCTTACCTTTCTATTTTTATTCACTTATAAATCTTATCATATGTCATTTGTTAATTTTATACTAGTACACCTCTTAGTTTTGTTCGAATCTACTTTAGTTAAGAGGTGACTCAGGTAATATTAGTGGGTTTGATGGAGAATCTTATGGATGAGGTTTTGAAGCGTATGGAATGGGTCTCATCTCGCCATCTTTATAGTTTTTCGTCTCATTTTGTTATCACTAACTTTTTTATCTCTTTATTTTTTTGTATGGTCGTTATAATTGTTAGTTTTAGAATTAGCTTAGTTTAATTTTACATTTTGGAGTCGATTATTGTTATTTGCTTAGTTTTTGTTAATTCTCTGACTTATAATCTCCAGGGATTCTGCAAAAATATTCATTCCACAAGCATTATATCCTATTATAGATTATACCGCCGATTTTATACGACGTTGGCCTTTATTTTTTTATTTTTTTTTCAGGTTAACAGGTTATTTTGGACAAGAAGATGATTTATATTTTGGAAGGGAAGCTTTGAGCGTTCATCTTTCTTGGAAGAAGATCTAACCATGTTACCTCACTATCCACATCAAACGAATCAGGGGAGTATTTGATTTCATTCTTTCATTTTATTTACTTTTACATCTTCTATTTGAACATTGGGGACAACGTTCGGTTTAAGTGTAAGGGGGGTAAATGAAGGCACCTTAGAGAATACAATTGCGCTTGATTTTTGTTTGTTTGATAGTAAATTTGTAATAAACCGAGAGAAATATTTGTTAGGGTAATTTTAGTGCCAATTTAAAATTTTTTACAACATTTAGAAGTAAGACTTTGGTCTTAATAAGCGTCTCATGGATAGGAAATTATATGACTAGCACAAAACCGTACCACTAAAAAATTTTCCACCCCAAATATGTAAGGTTCACCCCTAGAATTGGTAGGAAAAGCATCCATCTTTGATGCTATGATGTGTGTACCGGTAGCGCTTAGATTCTAGAACTTGCGTTAGGACCATCTCAAATTCACAAGTGAGACTACATTCGTGTAGTTAGATCTACTACATGATAAGAGGCATTAGGATTAACCCTTTGTTTTTACACCCGTTTTTTTTGTTATAATTACTTTGGCTACATTAGTCAAGTAATTCTCCCACACCCTTTGCGTTGTACCCATTTTTGGTACACGATACCCCTAGTACACCCCTCCGGGCCTATCTTTTCGTTTCGACCTTTGAGCATCTTACTCAAAGTGAGAATTTGTTACACCCCACTTAAATGTACACCCAAATCACCTTAGCCCACCTTGTATGCACTCATCTTTAGTGCATTATTGTGACAACATTTGTTAAACCCTTTGTTAATTATCTAATCAATTACATGGTTGCTAAGTCGAGTCATATCCTTGTACATATTGTTTTGGGACGATTGGGACTCATGGGTAAAGTACTAGTGTAATGGAGTAATGGGGAAGAACAACATTATTACCCCCATATGTGCTAAATATTTTAAAAGTACTCCAAGTTTTTCAATTATCTTAATTCGAGTCGTTATAATAGTAATTGTAAAGTTATGTAAAAGTTCAAGTGTAAGGGGAGAACCGAGGCCCCTATGATGTATTATTTTGGATGGTAGGGTAAGAATGTATGAAAAAAAAAATTGAAAAATCAAGAAAAATACAAAAAAATAAGAAAAGTAAAAAAAAAAAACATACGGACTACCATCCCGTTTCTTTTATGTTTCTTTTAAGTTTTTGTTATTTTTGTTTTTAGCTTAAGATTGAGTCGAGTCTTGGCTTAGCAACATTGTATAGTGCATGTATTTGATCATGATAGTTAACTCGCCATCATTAAAATACTCTTATTCCAACCAAACCGTGTTTATCATATCCCTACACCTTACATTATAACCCTTTTGAAAGCCCTCTTTGATAGTTTATCTTAGGTGCTTACGCCTAGTGGAGGAGTAATTGATCATCTCCCAAGCCTATGGTAATCTATTCGCTATGACAGGTAGTGAGAGATATTTTCCGTTTTCATTTATGAGATATAATTCTATGACACTTGAGAGATGAGAGTATCCAAACACTATTTGTGAGGTGCTAGTGTATGATTTCCGTGCTTATTATGATTAGGGTCGAATGACTATTTGTTGTAATTACTTTATATTTGTGTTAAATGACCCCTAACTCATATTTTGATTGGAATAAAAGCTTATTTGCTTGAGGACAATCAAATCTCAAGTGTAAGGGTATTTGATGAGACGAAAAGTGTACCCGTTTTAAGGGGTCATTTAAGCCCTAATTCGAGTAAATGTGATCAAATATTGCCCTAAATCGTTCTTTTTGTCATTTTAGGTACTTTTGAGAAGAATTCTGGAAAACATGCATATTTGGACGTTTTTGGAGCCTAAAAGTGAAGAAAACGGCAAAGTCTCAAAAGAAGCTGAAAATCCTACCTGACGGTGTCAAAGTCACAAGGTGACGCCGTCAGCCAACATGGACAAAGGAGTAAAATCAAATTACACTAGACGCCCTATGAAGAAAACAAGATGTTTACACCTGACGGCGTCAGGTGTTAGAGAAAGTAGGCCATCGGGTGTTAACTTAAAGAGTGACGGCCCAGAGCAAAATAAAGAGTGACGGCGTCAGAAGTAAAACTAGGCCATCCGAGAACCCTAATGACGGCGAGCTGACGGCGTCAGAACCCATAACCTGACGCCGTCAGAATGTAAAATCTATATATATTTTTCTATTTTTCATTCATTAGGGTGGAACTTTTGGTACAAGTTTGGGAAAAACCCTAAAGACGAATTTGGCTGTATTTTCAAGGGTTTTTCACCCATGAATCATTCATGTTCAATTAAAGATAAGTCCTCACTTAAATTAATCAATATGTCTATGTGTTGGTTAATTATATCTTATGCTTGTCTTTCAATTAACATGCTAGGCTAGATTTTTCTTGTGTTTGCTTAGATCTAATGAAACCTAACTATTAATTATTGGTTGATTGGTGTGTTATTACATTGTTGGGATGAATGTTTCATCAATGTTAGGCTTAACAAAACTGGCAATACTCCTATATGGTAACATGCTTGAACGTCTTAAGAAACATGTAACTAAGGCATACTAGGTTATTAAGGTAGTATTTAACGCATGAGCCACTGTTTACAATCCCTATGATTATGTGTACGCATAGTTGTAGGAGGAGATAAGAGCTCATAGAATTGGGGAGATATGTATGCCACCCCATGAATTGTTAAGGAATACACCCGTCATCCACGCAAGTAATACATACACCAATTAACCGGTAAAAGATAGTTAGGGAGTAAGGAAGTCTAAGTAAACACATTTGTCTCCATATAAGTTTTCACAACCACAATAGTTTAGTTATTTTATTTTTATTGCAATTGTAGTTTTTGGGTTAGTTGACTAGCAACTAATTCCGCCCACTCCTCCAAAACCCGAGATTTTACTTGCTTTCCATAAAATATAAAAATACAAAAATAATCTTCCTTCACCTTTAGACCTTTTAGAGTAGTTTTTCTATCCTAACGAACACTATTCCCTGTGAGAGAACGATCAATCCCCCGTACTTACCACTACACTATACTACACTGACCAGGTACACTTCCTGGTGGGATTGCAAGCTTCTCAAGATCCCTTGAGAGGTAAAACCTGTTGCGTGGTCGCAATCCCACGTCATCAGCAGGTCTCAAGCATTAAGATCTGATTGGTACGAGAACAGGAACCCAAATAAGGAACGCCCAACTTTTGTATCAACACTTACTACTTTCATGACACTCCATATGCATATGTAAACATGTGACTAGGAAGCTTGTGACTACCCCCCCCCCCTAGCTTCACGGTGCAAAGAGCCTTCCCAACCCCAGGAACACTCAAAGTCCAATTAAAGTTAAGATGTTACTATTAGGATGAAAATGAGATTCAAGGTTTACCATAATTAGTTCTGTAAATATAAACCATACCTACCTCTTATTCTCATCACTTCAAACAACAAACATATCTCTCTTTCTCTCCTCTTGGTACACGGCTGTAAACCACAAGGATAAGGGGTGCAAGAAAGTTGGTTCAAGTATTGGTTAAGGGTTTGAACCAAAGCTAGGTTTAGGAGTTCTTGTTTTGGGTTTTCATAAGTTCTTTCGGGCTCTTGATTCACTAATCATCACCATCATCTAGTAAGCTTTCCCATACCCATTCATACTTATTTTCACACTTATGTACTTTTAACACTGTATAAATGACACTCCTAAGCCGTCGAATTTCGTCATTTTTGAAGTTAATTTAGTATTTTTAATAAATGATATGCAATCGGTAGTCCAAAACCGACACAAACTGAGTCCCAGATTTCATTCGTATAAAACAGCCCCTCAGGAGCAATTTGAGCAATCAAGCCCTTTGAACTTTTTATAGAGGAGATTCTAACTTAAACGTAGCTATTTGGATCGAGTCTTGAAGTTAAGTAACGAAGAAGATACGACCCCGAGAAGTTAGGTTATGTTTTCTGAATTCTGGCAGACCCGACACCCGTGTACATTTTGAATTTTCTAGAAAAACTGCTGAAGAACCAAGAAACGTGGCTTACATTTTTGGAAAGTAGACTTAAAAACGATGAACTTAGGCTTTTGAACCAAGTGATTTCATTAGAAAACGAGTGAGAAATAGCCCAATGAATTCGGAAATTTTCTGAAAAATGTTAACAATAGGTCCAATTTGATTTAGTATAAACCGACGTGCAAAACAGATTTTCACGAATCGAGGCCTTGAAATAATGAAATTAGACATATTCACCTGTGTTTAGAGAGTTTAACAGGTAAAAACGAGCTCAAAACGAATTAGATACGTTCATTTGAAGTCGGGATTAACTTAAAAATTAAAACACTTTATTTATGGGGTTTTTAAGTGTTTAAAAACGTGTTTTGACTATTTTTATTAAACAAATACTTATACAACTTTATAAAAATTCATTATAAATATACAAGGGTGATAAAACTTTGTAAAACTCATGCGCATTTAGTACATGTTGCATTGTTTCTAAAACGACTTATTATTCTAGGTCACGTTTAGGATTCCTTGTCTTTATTCTACGTTATACTATTTTGATACTTTGATCGCTTGAGGTAAGTTTCATAGCCGCACTTTTACTTGTTTACTATTTGTTTTGAAATACTTTGGGGTGAGAAAACATCGCTTACTTTTACTTATGGACACAAGTACTTAAAATATTTACGGATTGCCTAAGTTACTACTATTGCCGTTAAGTCCCCACTACCATGAACCGTTGATTATGTTGTAAGCGTGAATGTTGTGAATTGATCTATTTGGAGTAAACTACCCCGTCCGGGTAAGTAGCGCTTACTTGACCGTAGTACTAGGTCAAACGGATGCATACAATTTGATGTCGTACAGGTGCTTGGCAAGACACCTCTTTGGGGCGAATAAACAATCTAACTGTCAAGGTTTCGGTGTCATGAGATTAATGCAATTGTAATACCTTTCATGATCTTGTACATATTACATTAAACACAGAAATCTTGTGGTCCGCACTTGACTTTACATTTACTTAAGCCTATGAACTCACCAACATTACTGTTGACATTTTTAGCATGTATTTTCTCGAGTGTGTAAGTTTGCTCAGTTTGGCATGCATGGAATCCATACATAGAGCCGCCGTTGGTGATCACATTCATGAAGCCTTTACTACATGGACTTTATACATCATTTGACTATATTTTTTTGAAAACTCTTTTTATGTTGCTATGGAACTTGAGAACAATTGTATTTGAAAACTTATGTTGTCTTAATTTATCAAATGTTGTATATTTTTAAAACGGCTCATATAGAGGTCGTTCTTTATACCTTGTGACTTTGTGTTATGAAGTCACTGTTCGGTTACCTTTCCGCTGTGACTTTTTGGGGGTATGACAATTTATTAAGACAATTCCTACCTCAACATTAGGAAATTAATCTGTAACTTGAAATGCACCGACTCAAAGATCTTAAGTGATGTAGTTATCAGATGGAGATAATACGCGTATAATAATATGGACATCCAAAAAGGAGTGTTATAAATAATTACATGTGGATGTCCTTATCTCCTTGCATTATTTAGAGATCATATCTAATTAGAAGATATACATCATTAGTTAAACTTTGTATACATATTGGTTGATTGATTTAATCATACGTTTCATCCTCTCCCAACCTTGTGTTTATAACAGTTATTTCTTTTTATGAAAAACTTTTATATTATAGAGAACGGTTTCTGGAACCCCTTCGCATATTGCCATGATGGAGTAAAACTAATAAAAGACTAATAATGACTGATACAAAGATCTGTATATAAATATACATTACAATTCCTTTAATCAGACGATGAAGGATGAGATTAGTAATTTCAGATTTTTTATATCAACATGATATTTATCTCATTCACATAAAATCCAATTTGAACACTGTATAACATTTTTTTTATTTATTTAGAACCGCAACTATTTATCGCACAATATATACCACAAGCTATCTCACATGTTTTACGCAGAACTTGAACTCACAACCACTTAGTTGGGGAGCTTCTCACACAACATGGAATACCATTGGAACACAAGCCCTTTTGGTATTTGAACATTGTATTACTAGATGTGAAGCTCTTTTCAAGGAGAACGCAAACTAATACTGTAACTCAATACTACATATCACACATATATAAGATAAGCGTCCAAAGTTTGCAGAAAGTCAATTTTGACAAACATATTCAAACAATAAACGTAGAATTTAGTTACCTCTATTATATACTCATGGTCACTGAAAACAGACCATGTCTCTCTGAAAACAAGTCCCTGCAAGTTAATAAAAGAAGGTGAACATTTAGAGGGCTTTAAATTTTCACGATAATAAAACACAAAGAAAAAGAAAAACATTTGAATACTTAGTCACCTCTAGTTTTTTGGTATTTATACTTGACTTGATGTCTTCCCCTCTGTAAAACAAGCTAAACTTGTCTCCACTATTGTTAGCTTTGGAGTAGCTGAATATCCCTTTGTGAAAACCATTATTTCTGGGCATATTTTGATTTCCAATGTACTCAAAGATGGCCATGAGAAATTAGCTTTCCCTAAGCAAAATCCCTTAAGACGATTTAGTTTCTCAAGTTTTAAGGACTTCAGAGAAGGTAAGACGATCTCTTTCACTTTGGCATCATATTCTTCTTCTTCTTCTTCCTTCACAATGACCTCCACATTTTTGCACCTTATTATATGTAGGTCTTGGAGTTGCAAGAGACTACCAACCATGGAGCTAGTGAATATATGTTCTAAACTTGAACAATAATCAATAGATAATCTTGTTAGGTTTGGAAACTCCAGTAATGTCCACCGATTGCTCTTCCATATGTACTTGAGACCATGTAGCCACTCTAAGTCCACTTCTTTCAGATTTGGAAATTTTGCAACAATTGGTGATTCACTGAAACCACCATTTGTCCTTTCCACTGCTACTTCGAATACCTCACTTAAAAGATCAGAGCTCTTTACATGAATCTTTTCCAGATTTTGCAGTTGCAGCAACTCACTGGATGGAATAATCTTTTCCATGTATAAATTACCTTGCACATCTATTTCGATCAAATTATGAAAAGACCAAGGTAACCTTTCCAAAGTACTAGGGCACGAGCTTGAACTGTCTGAACTTAGAGATGCAGTCTGCATGACCAAACGAAAAAATTAAGAATACAAAGGCATGTGTTTTAATTAGTTAAGTAGGTAATATCATGTGCTCTGAAATAGAATCTCAGGGGCCCATTTAAATAGTAAAATAACTAGTCAAGCATCCTTTCTGTGAGATTTTAGGTAGGTAATACATGTTTCTCCAACCATTGCAATTCAAAGAACCATCATTTGTCCTTTCCAATTGAATAAGGTGCAAAAATCACAAATAGTCATGCAAAATATTAAACCAGGAGGTTATAAGTACGACAATTTTTTTACACACCTTTCCTATCTCATAGTTATATCTCACAAATGTCTACTTGAACCCAAATATAATATCCCCACTTAGCCGACTTAGCTATTTACCTAAGTACTAGCCCCAAAGCTATGCCACATATCTTTCTAGGCAAAAAGCATGCATATGTCAATCGTTACCGAAATTTTAGTTTTATATAACAAACTTTCAAATTTATCTTTTATGTAACCATTATGTTCGGTACGATTTGATGTATCACAATAGGTCGTCACTTTCATTCAAATCTTTGCTTTCGCAGCTTGTATGCCTTTTTTTTTTTTTTTTTTTTTTTTT
>LBNU01025208.1:25921-44197 GCA_014162995.1 Artemisia annua
TTTTTTTTATACAACTATAAGTGTGAATAATATATTGTTTTACAATTTTTCCCACATTTATTAATGTAACCAAATTTTACACACTATTAAGTGTTAATAAATTAGTAAAATTTTACACACTTTTTAAAAGTGTGAAGAAAAAAGTGTGGAAATTCAACTATTTTTTTGTAGTGTGTGGCGGTGAATATGCTGGTTATGAGTTGATTGTTATTTGATTAGGAGGTAAGTTACACCAAAAAGTAGGTAACTATAAGTTGTTACATCAAAAGGTAAGTGGAGCTAACTAATTACACATAATAGGTATCAATGTGATGTCACTTATTTATTTTCATGCCCTTTGCCATCTTTTTAACATCCTTCAATTCATTTAAGTGCCTATACTGTATGAGATTTGAACTCACAATCTTCAATATATATTCGTTACCTCGATCTTGGGCTATGCTTTCTTAGTAATAATTGAAGGTATTATTATTATTATTATTATTTTTTTTTTTGCAAAGCATTATCTAAACTTTTACAGAACTAAAGTAGTGCGTTAAAGTGTTAAATACTAGCATTAATTTACATGATGAGTTTTATGGTGCCAAAAAATTTGAAGATATACCTGACGCAACGTAGTCGTCACATGAAAGTTAAGGCCACATTCAAGACTGTGTTTGCCTAAGCTTGTATGCATGTATCTGAGCTTTGGAGACATCGATCGGCCAGATGTAAACACTGTCAATTGCGGGCAAGCGTCAATCGTAACCTTATCCAGTGATGGCCAATGGAAGTCACCCATACCCATGAAGAAACCTTCGAGGTTTGGTAAATCGACTAGTACTATGGACTTTAGACAAGGAAAGACCACAATATTAGACGCCGTTGTTTGCTCTTCAATTTCTTCCTTAACAACCACTTTCATTGCATTGCATTTCATTATTGTTAGCTTTTCCAGTTGTCTAAGGCTTTCAAGAGTGGAAAATGTGAATATATGTTCCAAAAGGTGGCAGCTTTTGATTATTAATATCTTTAGGTTGGGAAGTTTAAGCCTAATGATATTTTTTAATCTTGGACTTGTCGGTGTAGTATCAGGATCAGTACTACTATTATCCATGACATGAGTTTCAAATACCTCCTTCATCGATTCGCAGTACCATATTGTCAGCTTTTCAAGCTTCTGTGTTTGTTCTACTGCAGAATATGGAATCAGGCTAGGAATTGCATCACACTTCCGTATACTAATCTCTCTCGAGTATTGGCATAAGGACCAGACAGCACCCACCTGAGAAGACTTCATCAATAGATGAAAAATCAGTTTAAAATTCATGCTATTTAATTCACAAAGTTACTTATATATTGCTGGTTGCCAACATATATATAAACTACTTATATATAAGATAATGTAAATCAACAGTTGGTTTATCGAAGGACATTATTTCTTTTATAGGACGAAAGTCACCAGATGTCCTTGATTAGAGGTTGTAGCAAGGGATGTTGAAATATCAAGTATATATGTTCATTGACCTATCATGTTCATTTGAACTCATGCTTTCAGCAGGAATTGACCAATCTAATGATTTTCTATTAGCTTTGTTAATGATGAGCTATTTTTATCTTAAGACAAGTAGTAAGGGTATATTATAATCAGGTGTAAATGTTAGCCATATATTGGAGAATAAATCATCTGGCCAGGTGTGAATTGAAACCATTCAAGTTTGCTGAACTTATTTGCATATTGGGCAATCTTTTATATAATAAAGGAATTACATCATTTCGGAGTTTTTTTTGACAAAACAATCTCAGTGGAAAAAAATTGGACCAATAGGAATGCTCGATTTTGCCACGTAGGCGAAATCGAGCAATATGATTGGCCAATAAAAAGTCAAAATTAAATTGATTTTGGTCAAACTTTAATAAATTTGGTGGAGAATTTGATTGAGGAAAAAAAAACACATAAAAATATAGGTGTCAAATTTAGGAAAATAAAAACTTAAAAAAATAGGAGGTAATTAATAAAACATTAGTGGTTGAATTTTAAATATATTATATGGAGTTAAGTATAAAATTATAAATCTCCATGTTTTTTTGATAACTTTAGATAATAAACAAATAACCCCTTACACTTTATAAGATGAACTTTGTTTACAATTACATGAGTATTAGTATTGGTTTGAGACTTCTATCCATTAAACTTACAAAATTTTATAAATGTACGAATTAGTTTTAATATATGTTAAATACTTTTAAAATAAGTATTAGTTTTAAACTTTTATCTATTAAAATATCTTTTTACTATGTACGTTAAATATAAATAAGAACTCATGTTATCCTATTTAAAAGTTTAATCTATACGTACACGTGTTTGAATATTAAATACAGTTAAATTATTATTAACGGTAATATAAATATCAAATTGTAAGTACGAGTTACTGTGATATGAAGATAAATATACGTGATTATAAAGTTTATATACGGATATCCAGAAAAACATTTTTAAAAAACTTATCAACGCTCATTATGTGCTACTAAACTCGCACATTTTGTAAAAGATGATATCGATAGTTAAAGTTAAACAACAACATCAACCTCAACATTAATATCTATGTCAGTTGAACAAAGTTAAATCTTTCATCCAATAAAATTTTTACAAAATATTAATTGATATTAATACATAATGAAAAACTCATGCATACTTATTAGTTGTAATTATATCATAATTTTCACGGGTAAATTTTTATATATTCATATAGTAAACAAAAATTTTAAAATAAATTTGATTTATGTGTAAACCCATGTGATCAAAGAACCTTTGGCCCAATAAAATTATAAGGAGACACGCTCAAGAATCTAATACAAGGTCGATGCCACGGTTATATTTACAATTTATGCTAACTATTTTTCTTACTTTCGCACATTTTAGTGCTCTAACTTTTTAAAATATACATAAGGTTTTCTGTTTTTAAATGATAATACTATATAATTAAATTTTTTTGGAAAAACCCCGTGCGTGCACGGGTATTATAACTAGTTACTTGTATAGCACTTCTCAAATGTAAATATTAAATCAGTAACAATATATTTCATTGATCGAGCAGGCGTTCGTTTTAACACTGTCTTCAATTTATGATTTAACGTTTATTGATTAATTTTTTTAATGCATTTAGTTTTTGATCAGTTGTAATCAATAACTCATATAGTATCTTAAATCAATAATATGAAATTTAAAATTGCTGGACAAGAATTAGATTTTTTGAAATGGTAAAGTATCTTAAATTATTAATACATACAATTATACAAACTTATACAAACTTATAATATTATGAGTATATAATAAAAATTCTAGCGACTAGTACTCCCACAAATATTGTCAATGTTTAAAACCAAAAGTTGCAAACCATTGTTTTTCTACTGGCAAAATTGTATATAGATTTCATATAATTCGTTATTAGAAAAGGTGACATCCACAAACTGACAAAAATACCCGTTTGCATTGTTTTTCCTACTCTCCTAATTTTGTTAGTCTATGGAGTATTAAATGTAAGGATAAAACTGACATTTCATCAATAAAACTTTGCATTAAAGGCACATATCATAAAATATTACTTTTTCATTTGTGAACTATTTTTTGAGATTGATGGATTATAATATACTAGTAGGGTACCCGTGCAATGCGGCGGCGGGTACCTTGTAACTAAATTTTCGAGTGAGCATATGCTTTTCGGTGTATGCGTATTTTGTGACCATAACTTTACGAATGATGGAAATTTAAGTTAGATTAACTTTACCAGCGGTTCACCAGTCTTTACCGGTTCCGACGGTCCTCTCATGTTCGTTTTCGGACAGCTTTTATTGGCTCGCCGGTGGCGACTCAAGTTATCGGTTAAACTGGTTCAACCCGTTGGTCCGTTAAGGTTTTTAAAACCATATGCACCATCATACTTGTTTGAATATAAATTGTATGAAACTTTGTTTGTTTTATTAGTTTGTATAATATATATAATAATATGTATTCTTAATTATGGGTGTGTTTTAAAAATAAAATTTAGTAGTATTGTAACTAATGTGTACTTTTAACATAACAATTATTTTTCTTCACGAAATATTTAATAAAAAAGTTTAGTCTGGAACTCTTAATTTTAGTTTGTTAAGTCTTTTGAATATTTGCTCAAAAGAAAAGTCTTCTGAATATGGGATGGGCCTTTAGTAAAAATAAAAAAACACGGACTTTTATTTGATATTGGGCTTTAAAAAATAGAATGTTTTGTCACACCTAGGTTTTTATATATGTGTTCGCCGCTATATTCACTTCCTTCAGTTCCATATCTTCTCTTTCACAAAGCAACCAAATCCATGTTGATGAAGAAAAAAAAAAGGTAAGAGCATTTAATACAAGAAATTTTCACCAAATCAGAAAGGTTTTAAGGTAAAGTGTGACTGTGGGTGAATGGGTAATTTCAATAGAATAAGTAAAACCATGTTTACAAAAAGTAAGTCACCAGCTGTTTTTTGTTTCGATTTGTACATTTAGTTTCGATCGATTTGAGATCAGTCCTTTTGGTTTTGTTTCGATTTGTACAATAAAAGATGTAAATTGTGCTTAACATTTTGTATTAATTGGATGGGAGGGTTGTACATTATGTTTAAATAATTGTAATATTAGGTGTAGGGGTGTTTTTAATGCTATTTAATGTATAGTTGTAATATTTTGGTCTGAATTTTGAGTTATGCATGTTTTTGTTGTACACAATGCTTTGCTTGTTGTAATTATGAAAAATCCTTGCTTTAAAGTGTTGTAAACATTGCATAATTTTTTGTACATATGAATATTTTGGAGAGAGAGTCTTTTGTCTATTATATGTAGTATAGATGATCTAAGGTAATTAAGAATATGGTATAATGAAAAAAAATGAAAGTTACGCACAAAGGACAACGATGTTAAAAATAATTAACCCAAGTACTCAACCAGAAACTTACCTTAAACTGATTATAGCCGATAGCGTTTGTAGTGGTGTTATTATCAGACACTTCACCACTCCCAGCCTGAGCACCAGCACCATCAATACGCTTTAAATTTCTAAGACCAGAAAGAGTGAGAGAATCAAGAAGAGGGTACAAAACAGTGGCGCTTTTACGGGTTGTTGTTGGTGTGATCATTTCCCTATCATTATCATCTCTATTTGAAACTACTTCTTCAAAACCATCACAATGTTTTATATGCACCTTTTTCAGGCTGTAAAGAAGTTTCGCCATGAGAGGTGACAACAAATACGTGATGCTTTTGCATCTTTCCACTACTATGGTTGTGAGGTTGTGAAATGAGGAATCGGGTCGTGGAAGAATTAAGAATTCATTCCAATTGCACTTCCACACATGAGTCATCATCTCCAGATTAGAGGTTGTAGCAAGGGATGTTGAAATATCAAGTATATATGTTCATTGACCTATCATGTTCATTTGAACTCATGCTTTCAGCAGGAATTGACCAATCTAATGATTTTCTATTAGCTTTGTTAATGATGAGCTATTTTTATCTTAAGACAAGTAGTAAGGGTATACTATAATCAGGTGTAAATGTTAGCCATATATTGGAGAATAAATCATCTGGCCAGGTGTGAATTGAAACCATTCAAGTTTGCTGAACTTATTTGCATATTGGGCAATTACTTGTATAGCACTTCTCAAATGTAAATATTAAATCAGTAACAATATATTTCATTTGATCGAGCAGGCGTTCGATTTAACACTGTCTTCAATTTATGATTTAACATTTATTGATTAATTTTTTTTTAATGCATTTAGTTTTTGATCAGTTGTAATCAATAACTCATATAGTATCTTAAATCAATAATATGAAATTTAAAATTGCTGGACAAGAATTAGATTTTTTGAAATGGTAAAGTATCTTAAATTATTAATACATACAATTATACAAACTTATAATATTATGAGTATATAATAAAAATTCTAGCGACTAGTACTCCCACAAATATTGTCAATGTTTAAAACCAAAAGTTGCAAACCATTGTTTTTCTACTGGCAAAATTGTATATAGATTTCATATAATTCGTTATTAGAAAAGGTGACATCCACAAACTGACAAAATACCCGTTTGCATTGTTTTTCCTACTCTCCTAATTTTGTTAGTCTATGGTGTATTAAATGTAAGGATAAAACTGACATTTCATCAATAAAACTTTGCACCCGCAACGCAAGCAGCATTGTTCGCCACCACCCGAGAAGCAAAAGATTATAGAGTCCAGGCACCTCTTCTTCACATAAAATCATTCGTTCAGAGTCGACAACCTTTCGCTCTAGACGAGTCAAGATGTACCCCCGTGAAAGGCACATATCATAAAATATTACTTTTTCATTTGTGAACTATTTTTTGAGACTGATGGATTATAATATATGATCTAAGGTAATTAAGAATATGGTATAATGAAAAAAAATGAAAGTTACGCACAAAGGACAACGATGTTAAAAATAACTAACCCAAGTACTCAACCAGAAACTTACCTTAAACTGATTATAGCCGATAGCGTTTGTAGTGGTGTTATTATCGGACACTTCACCACTCCCAGCCTGAGCACCAGCACCATCAATACGCTTTAAATTTCTAAGACCAGAAAGAGTGAGAGAATCAAGAAGAGGGTACAAAGCAGTGGCGCTTTTGCGGGTTGTTGTTGGTGTGATCATTTCCCTATCATTATCATCTCTATTTGAAACTACTTCTTCAAAACCATCACAATGTTTTATATGCACCTTTTTCAGGCTGTAAAGAAGTTTCGCCATGAGAGGTGACAACAAATACGTGATGCTTTTGCATCTTTCCACTACTATGGTTGTGAGGTTGTGAAATGAGGAATCGGGCCGTGGAAGAATTAAGAATTCATTCCAATTGCACTTCCACACATGAGTCATCATCTCGAGTTCCTCCAACTTTAAATCCTTTAGGTAGGGATAGAGTAACCGTTGTGCATTACTGTCTTTAGCTCTCAAGAGTCCTCTACTACCTGGACTCTCTATATCGAAGACCACCTCCACCCCTTTATGATTTCGCAAATGAAGGTTACGAAGCTCATGCGAATCTCTTATGAGATAGGATGGGAATGCATTAATCTGCATAAATATCCCAACAGATCTAATTAGCAGAGTCTAAATAAAACTGGAGTTACTAGTTTACATCATAAATAAAATTTGAATCACTAAAATTAGAGAAGCTCGTTATACAGAAATTGAGAGCCAGACAGCCATACCTTTTCCTCTTGGCTATTCTTAACCAGATTGTTGTTTCTCCCGCTTTCTCCACAATCGATTATGATAACGTCTGTTAGTGCTCTCATATCAAAACAAGTAGTGGTAGGTGTAAATATATTTTTGAACAGCTCACACTTATTAATGTATATGCGTTCAACAGCTTGAAAGCTTCGCATACGCAAACTCAAGTTATTTGCACCCTTTATCCTCCATACCTCTCTCAGCTTACCTAAATTCTCCAGTTCAATGCTCCTTAAGCTATAGCTACCAACTTCCTCAAATATACCAACACATCCCAAATCGATGTTGAACAATACTTCAACGGAACCACAATTTTTAACTTCCAGCTCTACTAAATGTTTTAGCAGTGGCATTGGATTGCTGGGGAAAAGATTTTCAAGGCTATCACATTGTTTCACTTCAATCTTTCTCATAAAAGAAACATTAGATTCCTCTCCATTACTAAATTGACATGGCCATATCTGCTTCAACTTCTTCATGGATGAAATCTTTAATTTCTCCAATTTTGGAATCACATCCTGCACAAGACATAACCTTTGTTGGATCCATAATTATCTGCTAAACAGTAATAAGACAAGTTCAAGTTTGATAATACAAACACTAATGTTATATCTTTCTAACTTACTCCGATCCTTAGTAATTTATGTTCCTAAAAAATTTCAAACAAGTTGGGTTAATTCATACAACTTGGCTACTAATTACTTGTCATGCCTCTAAAGTTAGGGTTAATACATATAAGTTAGGTTAAAAAATATTATTTTACTATACTTTGTGTTTTTTTACAATAAACTTACTCCACTAATTTCCACTTCACTTAGATCATCGAACTAACCGAACCTGCTATTTAGATCACTCTTTTTTAATTAAAAGAAAAAAAGAAAAAGAAATTAAAAAAGGCATTGTTAAACTGCGTGATCTGATCCTAGAATTGATATTGGTTAAGTAACCTAAGTATTGTTTTTATTAGGATCAATGATCTAAACTTATAAATTTTACAAGTTAACCAAAATACAGTATTATAATAAGTTCAGTCACCCGACCCGAGTGAACAGAAAACATTGAAATAGTAGAATAAGTTAACTGAGCAAAAACGTAAATTAAAGTAACCTCCTCATAATCTATTAATCCTTTAAAGTTGGTTAACCATTAGCTAATTTTAGCATATAAGTTTTATAAAAGATATAAATAATAAAGTATCACAAACTTTTTTTTTTTTTTTTAAAGGCAACTAACTATCTCACAATATATCAATCTCACATGTCCTAAGCAGGACTTGAACCCACAACCATTTAGTTGGAGAGCATTCACACACATTGGGTATCATTGGGATACAAGCCCTTTGGTAAGTATCACAAACCTTTAACTAATAATTTGATAAGAAAATAGGAGGATGCAAAATTTATCACAAATAATTATGTGGAACTATTAACAATAAAATGATAATAAAGATATAAATTACCTCTTTTGTAAATAATGGTTGCATTGTACTAAAATTGGACCCTGTTTTTTTCTCAGGGTAAATGCTAGTGAACTTGGGGATTTCACGCAGTCTCAACTCCATCAGTTGTGGTAGCTCAACGACACTGCCAATGTCACACAAACTTACCAGTTTTGGTAGGTCATTTAAAGACAAAAACTTAAGCTCCTGAAATTTAATCTCCCAAGATCCATTATTATCATCATGCACCAATGTTTCTAGAACTGGACACATGGCAATCGTCAGACGCTGAAGTTTCGTCAGACCACTTGCCACATGAATCGTAAATAGGTATCTCAAGTCAACACACTTAATGATATCAAGGACTTTTAAATTGCAAAATGAGTGTTGAGAAGGATGCAAGGAATCTAGAATATCTTCAAGATGATTCATATCGCTCACTTGTAAAAGAAGTTTCTCTGTTTTCTTAAACAGATCGTTAATTTTACATTCGAGAAGCTCGTTGCGGTTAGTGACAAGCTTTAATGATTTTTTGAATGAATTGATGTCATTGTTCTCATCGCTTTTAAACAGGCAACCAATAGATATCCTGAACCTCTTAAGTTGCCTGAAGGACACATTTTTGGGCTGGGCCTTATTTTCAAAGAACTCCATCTCTAATGCAAAAAGTTCCTTAGAAAGAATCTCCAGTGCTTCACAGTCTGCATCAGAGAACCGAACAGCATTTGAATCAACAGACACTCTCATATAAAGCTCTTTAAGGTTGACTAAATTTTGGAGGACACCATCATCAATACAAAGGTTAACACATCCTGTCAAATCTAGTAACTTCAGTTTTTTCAACTTTCCTATTGTAGATGGTAACTTCCGGAGACGACAGTGAGCAAAGCTAAGTATTTCCAAATTGATAAGATTTCCAAGAAAAGAGAAATCATCGATCAATGAACATGATCGAAGACATAGTGTACGAAGTTTGGGAGAGTATTGGGGAAGCAATGGAATATGCATCTTTTCATAAGCCACAACCTCAAGTTTCTCAATTGCCTCATAGAAATCTTCTGGAAACTTTAGTCGCTCATTCCCATCCATTAGCTTCAAAAGAGTGAGGTTTGGGTGCTTAACGTCTATTGGAAACTCAGACAATCCAGTGCACTTTATGAGAACTCTTTCGTAACTCTCTGTTGCAAGCCGCTCTGACACATTATCATTGTTAACAAGCAAAGCTTGCTTGACATTTGGAAAATTCCTTAGTGCAAAATCATGCACGAGATCATGCATTTTAACACATCCTCTGCGATCACTTTTAACCAACAAGTTTGAACGTATGAGCCTGTTGATACAAGTGTTCATCCGGTGTCTTGCTGTTTCTAAATTATTCACATCATTAAACAACTTTAATCCCCATCCGCACCTCATTAATTCCTCTATAGAAATATTAGAGTCATTCGAAAACAGGCCACTAAAAAGAAAAACTGATCTGTCATCATTCTCTTTGAGATTGTTGTAGCTAATTTCAAAAATGCTGTCAAGGACTGGAAAATCATTGTTCTGCAAACGAAAAAGTGCATCTTCCCATGCATCCTTTATGTTATCTCTAAGAGTAGAGGCAATGGTTTTTAAGGCAATAGGCAAACCCCCACACCTCTTTACTATATCGTCTCCTATCTTATAAAGCTCAGAATCACCATTTGAAGGTCCTGCAATTTTCCAGAAGAAATCTCTTGCTTCTAATTCCTTTAAGACACCAATTCTGAAAATTGAATTAGTGTCAACGCCCATCTGAGCACAAACATTTTCATCTCGTGATGTAAGCAACAACTTGATGCCATCCGGCAAAGGGCTCACTAGTCCAATATCTTTAAGGTTAATTTCCTCCCATATATCATCCAGTATAACCAAAATCTTGTTTTTGCTAGCTTCAATTCTTTTCTGAAATCTTTCATGAAGACGATCAGCCCTTGCCCCTTTATCAGTTTCAGTTAGAGATTCACCCATGTATTCAGCGATAGCTTGTTGAACAGCAATTGGGTTAGGGTTTTGCCCAATTTCCACCTTCATAACCCAATTGAAGAGTTTTGTATCTTGTACAACCTTCTTTAATTGTTCCATCATGGTGGTCTTTCCTACACCACCCATCCCACATAGAGCTATCTTTTGGATCTTATTATTTGGTTGAAGGGATTCCAATGCATCTTTGAATATCAAGTCTCTGGATTCAAAGCTGCTTTGGCCACTATCATGAACTACCGTAGAGGTGGATGTCTTCTTCGAATCGACTTTACCAAGAGGAATTTGTTGATTAGTCCAATTGATTTTAGATTCTTCTTTTGTTAGATCATCTATTTTCTTGAGGATATTCGAGGATTGTTTTCCTGCTTTGTATCTCATCTTCATATTGAAGCATCCGTTACCCTTGATATCAATGCTTTCCGCTTCAGCTTTGATCACTTCGACTTGTGCCAACCAATCCGGGACAAGATGAGGTATCATTCGACTGTTTACATTGTTTGCCTCCATGCGGTTTTTGATATCGTCCACTGTGGCATCCAACTGTTTCATCTTGGTATCCATCTCTCTGAAATATTTTTTTGATGAAACCAAGAAACCCAAGTGTTTCTTAACAGGGAGCAGCATATAGCTAACAACAGGATTCATAATGGCAATTACAAACTCCATTTTTGAAATTGTAGTTTCAGGTAACACCTACAAACATTATAAATATTTTAATTATTACACACGGAATTACATTTTACTTCAAATTAATAATGGAATTTTGTAATTTGCTTACATTCTATATCATAGAATAACAAAACTATTTTTGTTCGGGCAAATAGCATAAAAGGGTATCATTCTTATTTTCAATTTCAATTTATGGTACTATCTTTTTTCTTTCTCAATTAATGTATTAAACTTTTTTTGTGTTGCAATATCAAGAAACTTTTACCTACATAAAAGGTTGAAGGTCATCACCCCCTTACTTCAAGTTCTCTAACCAAAATTTTGGCCAAGCCAAAAACAAATTTTAGTTTTTTTTACCTTATATTATCCCTAAAAGCGTTCATAAACATATAGGCACTAGCATAAAATAAAACTGTAAATATTGGTGAGTTTGGATCATAGCTAAAAATTGTGTTGGGCAAATTCAATGCCCAATGATCACTCACTAAATTTTAAACATAAATTAGACCAAGTATAAAAAGACTCGATAGTGAAATCAGCAAGCAACTCATCAAGTTTCGAGTCAGAGACAACTTCAATAAATCTATGACAACATGAAGATATACTTGCTAGCCGATGCGGTATGAGCTAGTAAAGTATATGAATTAGAAGTTGAAGGACAAAGGAGCATCAGGAATCCGCAATGCCCCGATGATCTAATTTAACCAACAGAGTTTAACTCGAAATATCTCTTAGATATTTTAGCTGGGACTTCCTCAAGAAAGCAAATGAGCGGGATAGAGCGCAATCTTGAAAAAGTAAAGACAAGTAAGAGTTAGTGAAAAGGTAGGAATAATTATCATCACGGTTCCTCAAAAGCATGGTTGTTATGTTTCTAATAATAGAAGCGTTTAATGAAGATGTACTTTTTCGATCAAAGCTTGATACATCCCAACAAACCCCTGGTGACATCCTCGTTTGTCTCCTATATAAAGAGAATGTTGGTCGGAGTAAATGCTAGCTCTTCCATATTGAATATCACATTTACGAAGAGCATTTACTCTCTTTGAACCGGTCATTGTCCCTGATCGAATCAGACACTCAGAGTTCACTTGCAAACTCTAACATCCGTCTGAGTTTACTTGTTGATCAAAGAGAAAAAATTATTGTCCTTCAATTAAGTGTTCAACCGAATAACACTTTATATTATAATAAGAATTATACAATTAAAAGTTTCTCTTGTGTGTTATTTATTTAAACCGTTTTATCATTATTTCTACAAAAGAGTCATGGATTAGAGAGCTACAATTGGCATCAAAGAATATTTGGTTTTAAAACATTCTCTAAAAGTGCTCAATACTCAAAACTTTTCAAATCTCTATCCACCATGTCTTGAAAGAATGAAAATGTTGAGACCATTGTTGGAAATGATAATGTTAACAATAATGCTAGGAACAATGCCAACAACATCACGAACAATGACTTACCTCAACTCCTAGATTCAAAGGGAGCTCCCATTACTCTTTTCTCTCTACTAGTAGTGGATGATTTTATGAACTGGAAAGATAGGATGATAGTCTATCTTGATGGACTGGAACCCTTCTAGAAATTCTTGAAAATGTTCCATACATACCTAAAGCCCCAGCCTTGACTCCTCAAAACCCTCTTCCTAAACCTTCCCACCAGTGGACTCCTAAGGACAAGAGGCTTGCAAACCAAGATAAGACACTCACAATTATTTTTATCTCAAGTCTGCCAAATGATGTGATGAAAGTTGTCAATCGTTGAAAAAACTCCAAAGAAGTCTGGATTGACTTGATTTTAAGTCATGAAGGACCTTCTGAAAACAGAGATACCAAGTTTGTGGCTCTGAGGATGAAATTCAATGCCTTTAAGGCACTTGAAGGTAAAAAAGTTGCTCGAACATATACCAGGCTCAAAGTCTTGCTAAATGATTTGGCAAACAAGACCCGTTAAATCAATCAATTTGAAGTAAATTCCACTTTTTGAACAACTTGCCAAAAAACTGTAAGTTTGAATTAGACTGAGAGAGCTAACAACAGTACAACACCATCAAAAATGATAGTTTTGCTACTCTATTTGGTGAATACAATTATGAGGAGGACCTAATTGAATAAATCTATGATCCTAAAACCAAAAGTGTGAATGTTCAAACTTCTATGCCAACTGCTTTGTTTCTAACTTTCTTGTGCAACTCTCTGTAATGACTCTCATGTAGAATTAAGAAGGAACTGGAACAGTCAAGAATACCTATTTGATCTATTTGTTGAGTTCAATGACAAAGCTATGCATGCAAATCAAAGAATATTCTTTAAAAGATCAGGGATAATAGGCCCATTTGGATTTACCTTTGTTTTATACATGTTCTTTTGTTTAATTAGCTAAATACATCTTACCTAAGCCCACAACCGGGCTTGGGCCATATTTATCATCTAATACTCCCTGCAGTCCAGTGGCGAAATCGCGAAAGCTCGGACTGAAGGGGAAAACTAAGAATGCAAAATAAAACAATAAACCAAAGTAAAACGGGATAACCCAAAGTATCCCCTATTCTAATTTTTTTGTTTACGGATAACCAACGTATCTGAAGGATAAACCAAAGTATCCCAAACAGTCGTCTTAGGAATAAAAACCCTAGATTCAACACCAACAAAAGTCGTCTTGGGAATAAGAACCCTAGAATCGACACCAACAAAAGTCGTCTCGGGAATAAGAACCCTAGATTCAACACCAACAAAAGTCGTCTCGGGAATTAATACCCTGGATTCGACATTAAAAAAAAANGAAGGGTTACCTACGAATAAATAATCATATAATAAAAAAAATCACTTATCAAATGACACATTGTAGATCCACCACCCAATTCATATATATTTTTTTGTAGCAACCCACTAATTTCCCTACTAACTTCCCATAGGTTAGCAAAGCTCTACTAACTTAACATAGGCCCTCACTAAGCACAATCGAGGTTAAAAATGCCTATAGCTATTTCCCGAGTAAAATTTTTGCTTTGCTATACCACTATTGCCTATATAACCTCTGGACAAGCTCACGTATCCACCTATGCCAACCACCACTATGTTTACTTGATGTAAACATCCCGATATGTCAAGTCTAGGTTTTAAACACATTTTCACTAAGTAAACTATCACTCTAATACACTATACTCATCAGAAAAACCTAATTGCACCTATGTGTTTACGGTTAACTTTAAAACCCTTATTGCTTATCTAAACTAGCTTGAAAGTGCTCAAGGCTTAGGTATGAGTTACAATAGCAACCTTATGACATATTAGACTCTCTAGATCATAGTATAATTCCCTAGAACTCAGGTACAAGTCTCATAAGCACAAAGCCCTAACTAGGTCATAACTTCCCGGAAACTATGTTAAACTTTCCCAAATCTTTACCATAAGCTACCACTACTTAGTATAAACCTCCTAGGACTTAATATTAGTCACTAAACACTCATAGGACCCTAAACTAGGCACTAAACCCTAAACTCTCTCTAGGTAAAACTAGGTTAAAACTAAACCTAAAACCTAAACCAAGCTACCTTAGCACCTCAAATCTTGCAACCAAGCACCCTAGAACCTTACCTAAACCTAGCTAGCACCCTTACACCTCCCTAGCAAACAAGAAAGGAGGTGCATCACCTCCTTGTCACCACCTTCACTCGTTAGCTTCACCACCACCACAACCGGCCTAGGCAGCCCCCTAGCTACACCATAGCTCACCTTAGTCACCCTTTAGACCTTCCACACCACCCTCTAGCTTAGCTTACTCGGCCTCCCCCCTCCTCGACACCTAGCTCACCCTTTCATGCTCGCTACTCCTTTCGACCCTATAAATACCCCACGAAACCCCTTCATTTCATTCCACACCTCCTCTCTCTTCTTTACCTATACATTTCTGTATTATAAGGCCCTTAGAACCCATAAAAGTCGAGTAGTGAAGCCCTTGATCCTTGTCGAGTTGAGTTTTGGACGAGAAAACCCTAGTTACCTACGTTAGGACTCCCACGACCTATGTAATCCTAATATTTGATCTTAATAGCTTCAGTACTGACCTAGAACACTTAGGATATGCCTTAGAAGCCTTAGAGTAGCCTTGAACCTTTTCTTTTAGAAATTTTCATTTAGAAACCCTAATTTTAGCTAATTACGTGTTTATGTGCTAAATTGCCTTATTATGTGATATAATCTGAATTAGAAAACTTAGTTAAATATATATTAACTAAACATAAGCTAGGAAACTTAATTATCTTATCAAAATACAATTTGCATGGAAAAAGGACTAGTTATGCAATAGTTTTCATGCAAAAGGGTATATATGGTAAATTTCTGAAAAAATGAAGTCTAGGGACTATTTTTGACATTTATTAAAAGTTATTAGTACAAGGACTCTTTTTGCAAAGTTCTAAAACCCTAGGATAGAAAGTAAAATAAGTTATAAACTTAAAAGGACTAGTTTTGAAAATATTATTAAGTTAAGGGTATAAAGGGTAAATATTGAAAGTTAGTATAGTTAAAGGACCATTTTTTCCATTTCTCTAAAATATATAAGTATAGGGACTAAATGTGCAAAAGTTAGAAAGTTATATGCTTAAATATTACTACCTCTGTCCCACATTAAGTGTCCACTATGACTTTTTAAAGTCTTTTTTCTTTAACTTTGACCTTAAATATATCTATTTGTGTTATATAATACTTAATGAAAATTATACAAATGAAAATACATTTAAAAACTTAATCCATTCATATATCTTGCATCACATATTATATAACACGGACAAAAATATTTAAAGTCAAAGTTGATGAAAAAAGACTTTGAAAAGTCATAGTGGACACTTAATGTGGGACGGAGGGAGTATAAGTTTAGGGTAGAAAGTGTAAATATGTAGGGTATAAACGGACTATTTTCATATAAGTAAAAAACCTATTTTAAATTAGAAGCATAACACAATACTAGGGAGCTTCATGTGAGGGGTATCATGTGTATTTCGTTTTGACGAGTTTGCTGGGTTTACGATTTAAAGTGCCCTGGCTCCTCAAAAGATTATTGCATGACCTTTGAATTATGATGGCCCGAACGGTGTTATGTTATAACTAAACTTAATAACAACATAACTCAATAATAGGGAACTTCGTGTGAGGAGTTATATACTTCTGAATTATGATGGCCCGAACGGTATTATGTTGATAACATAATACAATAGTAGGGAGCTTCATGTGAGGAGTTATACTTCTGGATTACGATGGCCCGAATGGTGTTATGTTATATATAAAAACCTTAAGAGTGATTAGTTGAGAAAACCTAAACTAAGACTTGACATACACACACACCTACACTACCCCCAGGATACGTGAGTGAGCTGTCTAAACCCCTATTTTACATAACTTAAGACCCAGGTGAGTTTTCATAGCCTCACTTTTAAATGCTTTACAACCCTGTGAGGGGGATACATGCTTTAAACCGAATACAAGTCTTTTTCTTTGGTTGTTGCACGAGTAAACTATCTGCCACCACTACATAACCAAATTCATGAATCTAATCACTTGTGATAATTTACACAAGTGAACGCGAATATAGTGATAGATCTATCAGAGTTTGACAACTCCCGTTGATACTACCTCTCACTGGAGGGTATCAGTAAGTACTATATTTGAACCCTCTCTGAAGGATTAACTTTGGCAAAGTTATCCTTCCCGTCCCCTCATGGTTGGTCTGCAGACCCCATGACCCGGACTATTAACGTGTGGTTCATGAGCTTAGTGCAATATATCTACTATCACTAATTTTTCCACACATAGGGTTTAAGCTGAACCCTATGGAACTTGTATTCACACTCTATCTACTTAAACCTATGACTCTCACTCAACCTTAGTGTTGACTTTTAAGCATGTTATCCTAGGTAACTAAGCTCTTTAGGAACCCTGGCACGGAGAAGAACTGGACATGAGGACGTCCATAATAGTTATCATTCATCAGTTTTTGCCTTAAAACGTATCTTAGGGACCTCTCTTTTGGTAAAAGTATATCTTTTACTGTAAAACTCTGATGAATAAATGAATGATAACACATTTTTCAAAAACGTCTCTTTTCGAGTCGTTTTCTATTATCTTGTCTTTGTTTCCATGAAGTAATACACCAACTCTAAATCCGCTGCGATCTATGAAAAATGGGGGTGTTACATTTTCTTTTTCTTCTTTCTTTGCGCGCAGATCCAAAGCAATGACGAACAAATTGATGGCATGCAAACTTGTATGTTACTCGTAATAACAATTCAAGCTAAGCAATTAATTTATCACTCAAAAGTCAACAATTGTTGGCTAAAAAAAATTCAAACAAAACCCTAAACCATGATGAACCCTAAGCCCACAACCGGGCTTGTGCCATATTTATCATCTAATAATTTTTTCTACCCGTTTGCAGCACTCAAGTTTAATGCATGATACATTTAGACACCATGTTGAGTCTATCATTTCATTTGTTTATACACCACAAAAATATTTACACCAAAACGCCTTAGACTTTCATATGTGCTAATCCTTAGTTAATTATTTAATTATTTCATGTCGTTAAGTCGAGTTGTATATAATTTCGGGATGATTAATTGGGACTCTTGGTAGTATCATATGTTTGGAGAAACGTGGAATAAAGAAAAATTTATTACTCCTATATTATGTGATGTTAATATTACTCCCTTAGTTTTGATCCTTTCGTTTCACGTCATTTGTGTTTATAGTTCGTATTATGTAAAGTTTAGAGTTATCATTCATGTTTAATTTTATAGATTGCGAAATATGTATGGCAGGGTAAATGTGTATGATTAAAAAAAAAAAAAAAAAAAAAAAAAAAAAAAAAAAAAAAAAAAAAAAAAAACAACAAAAAAAAAA
>LBNU01025208.1:44324-56042 GCA_014162995.1 Artemisia annua
TTGTATTCGTATTTTTAAGTCTTAACTTGGCAACGAATGTGTAATTGTTTAGATAGTAAGCTTTAATCCACTTTAGATATTCCATTTTCTTACCCTTTTTTATGTACCTTAAACCTAAATGTTACCCATAAAGGACCTCTTTTGGAACACCTCGAAACCGGTTTTTAAGTAGTTAATTTTATGAAGAATACCATTGGATAGTTTAACTAAGATTTTATATGTATTTGAAGACATATATAATTGCTTAGTTAAATAAATAGTCAAACTATAAGTCAAGTCTATGTAGTATGGAAGGAGAAAATATACAATGTGGCCAAATTTATTCGTCAAAACATGTGTTCAAAACATCTTTTGAGTCACGTCTAATGACTATTTAAATATTCCATTGGAAATATTGAAGTCATCTCTAGTTGTCAAATATCATTCGTCAAATCCCGTTGGATTTATACGTTAAAGAATTTATTAGGTATAAGTTCTTTTTGTTAGCAATTATATGTGTAAACATTAGCATCAAATATTCATGATGACCACATTTATCTATTATGCCACAAGATCTTAGAATATGATAATAACCACATAATTACATTAACGAGTAAAACATACCCGAAGCGGAAGCGCATGTCGACATGATATAGAAACACTTGAACACGACTAGTATCTCTCCCTTGACCCACTTAAGTGTAGAGAGCTTGATGGATAGCTATGTCATTCTACTTGTTGTGTTGTTTTGGGTAGAGAGAGGACTAGGCATATATATATATGCTTAAGAGTTAGTATGTCCATCAATACTAACAAATAAAACGATCAAGACTTAAAGTACCATTAGGAGCAATCATTATAATATTGAATTATTTGATTACACAATAAGTATACATTTAAATATATATAACCTACAATTCAATATGAGATAATAATGAGACATAATAACATGTCACATTCTTACACTTTTATCGTATCTAAAAGTCTCACTAAATCGGCGAGATTTATTCATCAAAAATCAAAACAGGACACATTTCTGTCCTAGCAGGTCACGACACCACTAAAGTGTGCACGATACCACTAAATTTAGTGGTACCGTGGTTCCGTCGACCTGACAATCCAGCTTTTCTTTTAATTTTTCCGACACTTTGGACATTCAAAACAAGCACTCCTTCTGTACCTGCTGTCGAACCGAAACCCACACCACAATCCAATTCCACCACCCAAAATCAAAATCGAGGCTTGCTACTTGAAGAATATCAACTACTATAACATAGATAACATCTATTGTAAGTCAATTTTTTTCAATTTTGAGTCTAGGGTTTGTTCTTACACAAAATCAAATTGGGGATTTTTGATTTTGATTAAGTTTTCATGCAATTAGGACCAGGATTAGACAATGTATAACTATTATGATTCCCTCAAACATAGGATTTACATAAACACTTAATCTAATTTTTACTTAGAAGTATAGTCGAATCTTTTGGAAAAATTTGAATTATATTAGTGTTATTGGTGGAATTATGATTAGGATAATCAAAAGTAGATAAAGAATTGATAAGATTATCATTTTTCACTTGCATCAAAAAATTTGAATTAGCCAAACACTCCAATTCCATTTTTGAAAAATTTCACGTAACTAGGAACATCATGAAATGTTTTTCATGCATTGTTAATACTATCTAAAAACCTTACATACACGTACTCCCGAATATTGGCTGAGTTACATAACTAATATGTATTTTTCGACATACTCGATTGAGCAAAAGTATATTTAGGAGCGTTTGGGTAATTTTATTATTTTTTATTTTGTTTGAGTCGAGATTACTGCACCTCCACATTGTTTGCATATAGGCACACACTAGGCATATGCCTTCAAAATATTCAATTTAATTTTTGATTACTTTTGTTTTATACGTAGCAAGATGTATCATATGTTTGACTACGATCATGAATTAACCGTTGATTACATTTCTAAACCATCACTTGAACCAAACACTCCATCCACTCACATAAAAGGTTTTCGTAACTTGAGTCTCGTTATTTCCACGAAGGTCGAATTGTCGAGTCCTCATTCCTCAATCATGATCATATCACAACTTTGTTTAGTGCAATTGGATTCGATTGTTTGTTTCACATTAATGACCAAATTTGTCCTCGCTTTGTCCTAGATTTCTAAAGACAAGTTAAACTCGTACATAACAAGGATCGAAATTTTGTCTCCAATTCTCAATACAAAACCAAAATATCTCTCTTACCCTTGAACAATTTGATCACATTCTTGAACTTCCGAACCATGGACAATGTGCCTACACGGAAGGTTGGTCTCTCAAAACTCGCACTAGTCACCGAGATGAGTACGGTCCTTATCTTACTTTTATACCCACTCCAAATGAAATTAAAGAACACATTCGTCTTCCTCAGAAAGTCTATGGATCTCTTAAAGAGAATGGACAAATTGAGTTTTGTGAGTCCCACATCTATGATCTAGATCCACTCAAAATTTGTTTAAATGAAGTACGTCCAAATCTACTTAAATGGGCGGAAGTCATTCGGGAAAATGTCTTTTGTCTTTCCCATAATCGTGAGCACGCATGTTGTGCACACATGTTATATTGTCTTGTCACCGAGCAACCTTACAATCGTGCTTACTTTGTGGCTAAGAGAATTGTAAATGTCAAAGGTCAAAAAGATAAAGTGATACCTTATGACATGTTGTTGTCTCGTCTATATCGTCACATCATGAACACTTTTCCACAACTCTGTAATAGTAAAAACATTCTTGTTGCTCCCGTCATGACACCCTTGAGTCAATCTACCTTCTCGTCTCTCTTCTAGGAATGTTCATCACCTCATGAGGACCAGGATGACAATTCTTTCTCCTGCTATGATGTCTCGTCAAGCGACGATGATTAAGTAATCATCAACACATGAGAAGCAACTAGGGTGAGCTCAAGTGAATGAAGCCATTACTAGTAGAATAATTCTAATCTTATTAGGATTGGATCTTAGCACTCTTTATTCTAGATTTCTAGTAGTCTCTTGACTATAGATAAATGACTTAGTATGAATTATCTTTATTGATTTCTTTTTCTAGTTTGCATGCTGATTTGCTTTCACNGTGCTTACTTTGTGGCTAAGAGAATTGTAAATGTCAAAGGTCAAAAAGATAAAGTGATACCTTATGACATGTTGTTGTCTCGTCTATATCGTCACATCATGAACACTTTTCCACAACTCTGTAATAGTAAAAACATTCTTGTTGCTCCCGTCATGACACCCTTGAGTCAATCTACCTTCTCGTCTCTCTTCTAGGAATGTTCATCACCTCATGAGGACCAGGATGACAATTCTTTCTCCTGCTATGATGTCTCGTCAAGCGACGATGATTAAGTAATCATCAACACATGAGAAGCAACTAGGGTGAGCTCAAGTGAATGAAGCCATTACTAGTAGAATAATTCTAATCTTATTAGGATTGGATCTTAGCACTCTTTATTCTAGATTTCTAGTAGTCTCTTGACTATAGATAAATGACTTAGTATGAATTATCTTTATTGATTTCTTTTTCTAGTTTGCATGCTTATTTGCTTTCACCACCTTGCATGAGTATGATTTACTTGTTCTTGGATGATAGCTTATTTTGTCCTATTGGATGCATGCTTATAGTTTGAATTTGGAAAATTACATGCTTATGTTTGATGCTAGTTGTAGCTAAACTTAGGAATCTATTTTGATTATTTTTTAGTGGATTGAGGCACTAGGATTTGCTGCAAATAGTTACCTAGAAAACTCCCTTTTAGCTGCCCAAAATCTGCAAAATAGTGGAATTCGTGACCAGCAGATCATGGTACCACTAAATAGGCCACGACACCGTTAAATTTAACGGTACCATTGGATATTTAATGGTGTCGTCCCCTGGATTGACGAATTTCTACTATTTGATCTACCTTCCTGCACTCCTCCATTAAAATCCTGCAATGATTTGCAAACTTTCATGACCCTTATCCTAAGATTCCCTTCATTCCATTACCCATAGGATACAAAAATTCACATTTAACCATTATTGCCTATTTAAGCATTCAACCATGCGAGCATTTCTTGTACTTCATCTTCAACCTCAAAAAAAACATGTCTTCCACTCAAGCTTCCACAACTCACATCTCTAAGAAACCTAGGATTACCATCAAACCACCACATGAAACCATCTTCATTGACCTCATCAAAGATGACTATTACATTGGTTCATTTACACCACCTTCCCAAAGCACTCCTAGCTCACCATCACCTCCAAATGCTCCATAGACTCCATCAACTAGGACTACTTCATCATCATCCTCTTCTTTTGGCACTAGGCCATCATCCACCGATATCACCCTCACTCTTTCACCAATAACTCCTTTGGACTATGTTATGCCCACACCATCACCACCATCAATTTCACCATCTCCTCCATCTCCAATCATGGGCCACCCTATCGAACTCCAACCGGTTGATTTGCATAGTGCTAGTTGCCTATGTTGTCTTCACAATTGTAACCTCGTCTTCTCTTTTAGAGATGAACTTCATTTCATGTTCTCCTATGTGGAGCAACTCTTGACACCACCACCCGCTCTGCTCACACCACCAACCGAACCAATCAATTGCCCAACCAACTAAACATTTCATGCTTAGTTTTCAAGAATAAATTTCTAGGACCCCTTTTAGTATAGAAGCAAATTTTAGGGCGTCTCAAGTCACTAAAGATACTAATGTGCTTCTTGTAGTTTATTTTTATGTTTCTGATGTAATCATACTTCATGTATGATCTTTTAATTTTAATGAATGTATGGGCTTTTGTTTAATGTTCATTGTTGGTTGTGGTTGATTATTTTCTTTGGCTATTGTTATTGAAGCCATATTTTCTTTTATGGTTGGATGTTTGCTACTAGTTAGATATAGTACTATATTTTCGTCTAACTCCAAAAAACCATTGCTCGATTTCTTGGTGGTCTCCAAACGAGAGGTTATACATCAAGGGGGTGCTTAGCGTCATCAACTACGTCTCGACAATCTTTTTGCTTCGACAATAAAGGGGATAGATGGGATAAACTCAACTTAAAAACTTGTTGAAACTAATTTTTAACATAAAAAGAGTTTATATTTTGTCATCATCAAAAAGGGGAAGATTGTTAATACAAATAATGTCTAAAAACGTTATTTCTATTTTTTGACATCTCTATATTTTGATAATAACGAAATGTAAAATTGTATTACGTCAAAATTGACGTTAACTAGTTTTTAGTCATAATATTCCATTTCGACGTAAGTCACTCGAGTTAAGAACAAACAAATTCACAAGTTGACAAATGATCAAAGGATTGAATAATTTTGTTCTAAGACTTCACATTTTTAATGTGACAAAACATTTTTTCAATTTACATTTTACAATTTATTTTTGAATTACGAAGAAATGTTTTATTTGAAAAAATAAGTTTGAAATCACCAACAGCTATTTTTCCCCCCAAGTCAGCTCCAAACATCCTCAAATAAACTTTCACCAATAAAAACAAAAATAGGAGCGTTTTTGTCCCCAAAGGTACCACTAAAGGACTGATGACACCGTTAAATTTAGTGGTGTCGTCCAAACTTTAACGGTACCGTCCCCTCTGTAACAGCTAGTTTTTGTTTGCCTATAAATACTAGACCAATTTATAGTTTTTACTCACCCATTTTCATATAGAACTTTCTGAGTTAAATCATACTCTCTAATCTTCTTTCTTTGATCATTTAGTTAGTTTGTTTTGTTTAACAGTGATCCAATAATCCAACCAGTTGATCATCTTTATTCCTCTACTAGTGCAAGAGAAGAACACATCGTATCAAGAAGATACAAATTGTTGTAGTGATAGTGTAGTGCACTCATAAAATTGTTGTATCTAGATATACATCAATTTATCCATTGTCTTATTTAGTTAGCTTGTGTGGATCATTGTGATCGTGTGGAGATCGTGGAGATCTTGTGTAGCTTGTGTTGATAGTGTGTAGATTGTAAAGATAGTGTGTAGATCGAGTGGATCGAGGGTAGATCGTGCGGATCTTGTAGATTGTGTGATTTGTGAGGATCGAGTAGATCGTGAGTGGATTGGTACTAGATAGATTAGCACTCGACATTTAGCTTAGTGTTGGAAATAGTGATAAGCGACGTTGTACGGTTTTCTCCGCCTGACGAGAGTTTGTTAACATAGTGCTTAGAACTCTCGAGTTGGGTACTCGAGAAGTGGAGTAGGGGGAAGAGGAGCTTCGTTACCGAACAACTATAAATCTCTGTGTCTTGGTTTGATCTTTCCATCTCTTACTCTTTATCTTACAATTTACATTTTAGTTGTTGTAGTTTGTTTATTATCGTATAGTCATATCTCTACTACTTATAAAGGAAAAATGGTCAACCTTGAATTTTCAAGGTCAATGTTGAGTTTTCAATGTCAATGTTGAGTTTTCAATTCTTGAGTTTCAACCGGCTATTGATGGAAACGAGCTGCTATTGATGGAAACTACAAATCAATTGAAATGTAATTAATACTCTTATTAAAACACCCCATTACTTAAAAGTACAATGATTTATTCACATTGTACAACAAATTAAAACACAAACCGGGTATGTTGAGTTTTCAATTGTTGAGTTTCATACAAATTAATTGAAATGTAATTAATACTCTTATTAACATCCCCATTACTTAAAAGTAATGATTTATTCACATTGTAACAACCAATTAAAACACATCCGAGTTGACCCGGGACGCTTCAAACGCCGGTTTTAATTGACCCATTTCCCGAGCCAAACATAACAAGTTGACCGGTTTTAAATCGACCCATTTTTAAACCGAAAACGATTCAACACGGTTGAACCACCTGGTCGACCGCGGGTTTCAAAACATTATCCATTACTTACACAAGTATAATGATGTTATTTACATTGTAACAACTAATTGAGCGTTCCGGTTCGAAAAGGGTCGATTAACGGGTCAACTTGCTAGGTTGGCTCGGAAATGGGTCAAATTAAAACTGGCAACCGTCGGGTTTTTGAAGGCATCCGGAGTCAACCGGTTTGTTTTAATTTGACCAGTTTTCGCCCAACATAGCAGTTGCGCCGATTTAAATGCAACCCATTTTCGACCCGGAATGTTCAACCGGCTGAAACACCCGGGTCGAACCGGGTTTCCAAAAACATTATGGTTTTAATTCCAAATCTTCAAACTTTCATTATTTTTCGTTTATCAACCTATAAATTTTTATCACTAAAATATCTATCGCCCATAATCCCGTTGCTATGCCGGGTTTTCGTCTAGTATTGTTCATATTGCAATCGATGATCTCCACGAAACTACGAATAAAAGTTTTTTTCAAAACTAATTTATAACGGTTTAAAACGGTAAACTATTGCTAACATCTTTTCTAGTTTTCCACACACCACAACACACACACACACACACCACACCACGACATACACAACACATATATATATATATATATATATATATATATATATATATATATATATATATATATATATATATATATATATATATATATATATATATATATATATATATGTTTTCAACTAATTCTATTTTTGAGAAAGAGAATGACAATGTGACAATTGTATATGATTTATATAGTGATCAATAGAATAGTTAATCAGAATTCATAATAAAAACATGATATATGAGGAAAGTGAATATTAAGTTGTCTCACCTGCAAATTTTTATGTGAAACCTTCGAAAACTACGTCATTTTAAGAAGAAAATAAAGTAAAAAATAAAAAAATACCTAATTCTAATTATTCTCTTTACAATATTAATGTTTTTGCTTAATTGCACATAACATCCATAAAGGTGGTTTACTCTAATATATGTCTCTTCTGTATTTACATAAATTAGTGTTTTCTATTGAACCTGTAGTTCTAGATTCAATGACTGTTTGATCTAAATCACAAGTAAAAAGCACTTTCACTTCTCATACCGTTCCACTAATCAAAATTTGAAAAGATTCAATCAAAATGATGTACTTTGGAGTGATTTCAAGTAATTTCGCATGTAAGCTTGCGTATGAAACAACCTGATAATCACTTTCATCATATTATAACCATATTGATCAAAATAACGTACATTAAAATCTAGGGGATGTATACGAGGAGCATAATATTAACCGACGTGCATGTCAACGAATACATGAATCAGTTAGAGGATTACCTGTATGTGTTCCTTCCTTCGATCCTTCTTTTTTGTAAATATCGGGTATTTCAAGAATTTTAAAGATACAACTGTGATGTGAAGAAAAATATCAATTATCTCAAGGTACTGTATTTAAGTCTTTTGATCAAAAGGTGTAGTGGGGCCCGTGTGTGAGCATACCAAGAATGATTCAATGGGACATTCTATATTACTCCGTAGTTGACAATAGAATATTTCCCACAATTCTGACATTTTTTCGTTGACGATAGGATATTGACCAACACTATGGATCCTCTAACCCTTGATACTCGTATTAGGCTAAGAGACATTTAGAAAGTGGCATCTTTGATTGTTATTACGGTAAAATATATAAATGATATAAACTCGCATATGTTAACCCAAGCCTTGAACATGCAACCTCATAGTTGGGTAGATAAATGATGCACTTGATATATGCTCATATATTAAGCTTCTAAAAGAGTATATCTTGAATTGAAAAAATCAACAACATATGCAAAATACATTGATTGTTGAAGTAACAAGATACAGACAAATGGTTATGTTGAAGTCTTTATATGGTATTTTTATTTTTTGTTTACCGCCACATAACGGGAAAATTGTCCAAAAATACTATCAACTTGCCACTTATTACTATTGTATGCTATGAGCTTTTTTTTTTCCTGTTGTATGCACAAACTTTCTTAATCACCCTATTGTAACAATATTACGGGTTTTTATTCTATTAATTACACCGTAATTAGTGTGATTAAGTATTGCCACGTCATCAAAAAAGCGTTTTATTGATACAATAGTAGGATTAGTAAAATTTGTGTATACAATAGGAAAAAAAAAGTTCATAGCATACAATAGTAATAAGTGGCAAGTTGATAGTATTGTTGGACAATTCCCCCCCATCCCCCCCAATATAACTATCTTAAAAACACAAACAGGACTACTTTTCTATACACAATTAAATACTCCGTAGTTGAAATGTATTTCTTTACTGTGAAAATAATTGACATAGAGTATCTGAAATAGCACCTCTATCAGTACGTGGTACATCATGCCTCTTATACCTCTTGCCAAAAATAAATAGAAGTCAATGCATTAGTAGCATACATGTACCCGTTACATGACTTCGACCAAATATGGAATGTCCCCTTACATTCCTTGCCCATTCCACGCGCTTTCCACATATTTTCGTTACAAGTTGTTTTACACATAGTTAATTTCGAATTTGATCAGTTACATGAAAATCAGTTACTATTAAAGTTTAATTACCAAAAAAATAGGTTCGGTACATGATACCCCAAAACCAATTATGACTTACACATCTTATAGGATAGTTTTACGTAGGGGCAGGGACGGACCTGCATGGATGTCGGAAGTGGCACGGGCCGGCTAGGGGTGTCAAAAATGCTCGAACAGGTTAACCCGACCTTTACCCCACGAGTAAGCTTATTCGGATCGGATTATATGGGTTAAAAATTAACCCGATTAACCCGAACTCTTATTAGAGTCGGGTTTCGGGTGAGTGTTAACCTTGTTCGGGTTTCGGGCTATCCACATAAAGATTTTTTACTTTTTTTCTCTTTATCTTTCCTTGGTTTCTTATAAAATTTACTCACTTATTTGCATTTTTATGTTATAAGTTGGCTTATTCGTGTTAACTCATACTATACTCAAATAACCTGAACCCGAATAACCCGTACCCGAATAACCCGCACTATATTAGGGTCGGGTACGGGTAAGATTTTTTTTCTCAAAATCCGATTAACCGACCCAAATAGGCTTATTCGGGTCGAATTTACCCGAATAACAGCCCTAGTTTATCCCCATTATAAAATCAAATTTTCTCGTTGTTACAAGATATTTATTTCTTTAGGCATGCCTTGTGCAAATCATTTTCCCTTATTAAAGTGTTTAAATCCAATAGGATACAGAAGCAAACTTTTAAAACTAACACATCGACTCAGGTTAAATATTAACTCAATGATTATCTTATTAGGGATGAAGTTTGTGTGCCAATAATCATTTTCCTGTATTAAAGTACTAGTTATAATGCCCGCGCACGCGCGGGTTTGTTTTTAATTTTTTGAAATAATTATTTAAAAATTTTAATCCTATTGTTAATTGTATCTTATCTATATTTTTTGTATTTATCTTCTACTTGTGTTGTGGATAAATATAAAATGTTACCTAATAAGAAAATAATCTTTTTTTTTAATATCTTATTTATATTTTTTGTATTTATCTTCTACTTGTGTTATGGATAAATATAAAATGTTACTTAATAAGAAAATAATATATTTTTTTTAAATAAAATTATTACTAAATAAAGTATGGTTCCAATTTTTTGAAATGAAAAATTCCCAATAGGGGTTTTGTTTTATTATATAAAAGATTTAAATCCAATAGGATACAGAAGCAACCTTTTAAAACTGACAAATCGACCCAGGTTAAATATTAACTCGATGATTATCTTATTAAGGATGAAGTTTGTATGCCAATACCTATCATTGTTAATGTAAGCTAGCATTATACCCGTACATTTTATCGGAGAAAGTTTTATATCAACATGAATACTTTGTTACAAGCATCATCTCATTTTTCTAACTAATCTATATAAGTATATTATACGTCACATTGATCATCATACTCATTCAATTTTTGAAAAACTAAGTACTTAGAATATTAAAAAACAAAAATAATAAAACATAATGAACTGTGAATGACCCTTTGCCCACAAACTGGGTTTGGGCCGACTAATTATCTCTAATAGAGTGGTGATGTGCTAAATGATGATGTGACGTTGAGGTGGAAGGTGAGAGAATGGTGTTGAATGGTGACCATTACTCCTAGTCTAATGAAAAGACTATATACAAAGAACAAGATTGAGTGTTTACAACTTTAACCAAATGGCTTTATGTGTAGTGATGGTGATTCCTCACTGGTAAGGATCATCCTCACTCGTGAGGACCACTGTGGGGACCAAGGTGACGCGTGAGCAAGCAAAAAAAAAAGAAAGAAAGAAGGTGGCCCAGCTCACCTATCGGCATTTGTGCAAAGTGTACATCTTCTATTATTAAATACTTAATTTGTGAGTGTGTGTTGGGTATGCTTGTATAAAGTGAGTATTTTTAAGAAAGGTGAGGGGAGTGGTGACCATTGTGAGTTAAAGGTGAGGGGAGTGGTGATGTGATATATGCTGATGTGACGATGAGGTGACGTTGAGGTGGAAGGTGAGGGAGCATCACCATTGCACCTAGTCTAACGAAAGCATAACAGTCAAAACGACCCACAAAAGCAACAAAAAGTGAGGTCTAAAATAACCAAACAGCTCCATATGCAGTGAATGTAAACATATTTAGTCCAGAATAAACAACATTGTTACTTCCTTGCATAAAATATATATAAATGTTTCTGATGTCACTGATCTTTGTTGTTTGGGTCTTTTCCCTTCTCCATTTTCTTCCTCAGACTGTTAACCTTCTATCATGCCTATCATCTTCTGCAACTTTGTTCC
>LBNU01025209.1:0-17537 GCA_014162995.1 Artemisia annua
GAGCATCAGCCTTACGCCTTATTCACTATATTCCAGGCTGGAACTAAACGAGCTGGTTCCTACAAGGATGTGTATTGAATTAGCGAACAAAACGACCCAATTTCAAAAATGAATTGCTGAAAATATTCTAGTGAAAATCGACAAGTTCGTATTTCCAGACAATTTTGTAGTCCTAGATATAGAAGAAGACGAAAAGGTCCCAATTCTGTTTGGAAGACCTTTCCTTGCCACCGTACATGCTATAAAAAAATTTCTATGGAACTCGGTGGTGAAAAAGTAATTTTTGATTTAGAAAAGTCAATGAAATATGCCGCGTTTGCTGATGACGATTTACATGACCCCGATGAAATTGAGATTATATCCCAATTTTACAATGAGTTTAGCCCACAAGAACCAGCAGATTCAGTCAGTTTTAAGTCTCTTTATGACTATGTACCAGATGATGAGAGACTTTGCAAGAAGATGAACAGGAAAAAGAAATCAACAATGAGACTTCATTCTTATACTCTGCTAATACTACTGAGAAAATAGCCCAAGCTCCAAAGCTCAAGGAGCTTCCTTCCCATTTGGAATATGCATTCCTTGACGGGAAACCTGAGTTTCCTGTTATTATTTCATCTTCATTATCTGACTCTGAGAAAGAACTTTTACTGCAGGTTCTAAGCAAGCATAAGGGAGCAATGACATGGAAAGTCTCAGACATAAAAGGAATTGGTCCTTCATTTTGCTCTCATAAAATCTTAATGGAAGAAGATTTTAAACCAGTTGTACAACCGCAAAGGAGACTAAACCCGAAGGTTCAGGATGTAGTCAAGGAAGAAATCATAAAACTTTTAGACGCAGGCTTAATATACGCCATCATTGACAGTCTTTGGGTTAGCCCTATCCATGTCGTACCTAAGAAAGAAGGGATGATTGTAGTTGTTAACGATGACAACGAGATGATCCCCACCAGAACAGTTACAGGGCAGCGAGTTTGCATCGACTACAGAAAACTCAATGATGCAACTAGGAAGGATCATTTCCCACTTCCATTTATTGATCAGATGCTAGAAAGACTCTCTGGGCACGAATTCTATTGTTTTCTGGATGGGTTTTCCGGATACTTTCAAATACCAATTGCTCCAAAAGATCAAGAAAAGACAACTTTTACTTGTCCATATGGAACATTCGCGTACCGAAGAATGCCCTTCGGGTTATGCAACGCCGCAACCACTTTCCAGAGATGCATGACAGCAATTTTCTCAGACATGTGCCAAGATTTCATGGACAATTTCTCGACTTTTGGTAACTCTTTTGATTCCTGCTTAAACAACTTATCCAGAATGCTTGCCAGGTGTGAAGAAACTAACCTTGTTCTTAATTGAGGAAAATGTCATTTCATAGTTAAGGAAGGAATTGTTCTAGGACATAAAATTTCCCAATCAGGAATTGAAGTTGATAAAGCTAAGGTTGGCGTTGTTTCTAAACTACCGTACCCGACTAATCTTAAAGGAATTAGGAGTTTTTTGGGACATGCGGGATTTTATAGGAGATTCATTAAGGATTTCTTAAAAATTGCTAAACCTATGACCCAATTGCTCATGAAAGACACGAAATTTGATTTCAACGATGATTGTAAAGCTGCTTTTGACATTTTAAAAAATAAACTTACCACAGCTCATGTCATCATCGCACCAGACTGGGATAACTGAAACTAGGGGTGCATTTGGTTGATGGGGTTAGGAATTGGATTTTAGATGAAAGTAGATATTAGTTGTTTGATTTGTTCCAGTGGAGCCCAATAGTGGGTTTGATACCTTAATATACGGCATCTAAAAAACCTGGAACATATGTTGGTTTTCTAAAATATTGTCAAATCATTGGAGACTCACTATGAATCTATGAGTCTCTCACATTCTTTCTTTTTCTATTATTTATTAATATTTTTAATTTAACATTTATTATAAAATATATTTAAATAAATATATTTTCTCTCTGCTAAATCTATCTCTATGTTATATCATAATCCAAACCCACTTATAAACCAAACGGACCCTGGTTCTGTGGAAACTATAATTTTGTCAAGTCAATAGGTTAGTGGCTTTTGTTCCGCCTAATCAATAATTAGAGTATACTCCCTCTCTCATAAAATATAAGTACACTTTGACTTACTTTTTATAACTTTGACCTTAATTATTTTTTTGATGAAAAGTATACTAATTAAAATACATATAAAATAAAATCCATTTATATATTTTGTATCAAATATTATATAACACGAAAAAAGTAATTAAGGTCAAAATTACGAAAAAAAAAAGATCGAGATAGACTTGTATTTTGAGACGGAAGGAGTATCACGTTGGAGTTTATGCTATAAAGGATTGTTTTTTATAAGAAAAGAAAAAGAAAACAAGAATACGCAAAGCCAAATCACGCTTTTTATTAAGTTTTACTCACAATTATAAGGCTTGATTTAGCCACTTACTAAATTCAAAATTGTTAAATATAATTTTATGTCTTACAAATTTCTGTTCTTTTCAAAAATGCACAACTATTAAAAGGTCTTATCTTATAAGTTTTAGAAATAAAAGGATGTTTAACATATAGGCGAGTACCCGTGCATAACAACGGAGGTTTCTAGTGGCAGACAATTAACGATATGCAATATTGTGGTAAGTACTTCGTAAACGTTCAAAATAGAACGTGAAAAGATGAAAATGTAATTGCAAACGGTTGTGGGTGCAACCAAACCTTATCGCAATCTTGTTAACCTGTATGTGCCTTTTTAACGTGTTCTAAAAATTTAAATGAATTTTAATAAAGTGTTGTTGGATTGCCCCAACTTAGTTCGGCATGTTGAATTCATGAAACTCTTTTAACCCATTCTCCCACCTCTACTTGTTTAATGTAGTTGAAAAAATCCACAAAGTGGAAGAGTAAATGTATAGACTTTGCAGTATTACGTCAACACGGTTATAAGGCCGTTTATCTATCTTAAAAGTCCCTCCTCCAAAAGAAGAAGACAAGAACCGTGATTGGTCATGGTCAAATGACAAGGATAAACGTGAAGCAAACAAGACCGAAGAAAGTTATCAAAAAAGACAGAAGACACGAGCCATGTTACTTGAAGGTGAGCAGTTAGAAAGTAATAATTATTCGTATGATAAAATCACAATATCCACTTTTTCTTGCTCCGATAAGATGATTTTGTTTAAGTCACCAATCCGGATTATAACTGGTTTTGTTTGATCACCTTGTTCCTGATTACCTAAGTTTTAAGTGTTCAACAATGCGTTTTTTATAAACCACTTTAGACAAGGTAATAATTGTTAAACACCCAATTATTACAACTTTATTCAAATAAAACCACATTTAAACATCCATCAACACAATTCCGAATACTGTTAGAAGTCGCTTTCATACATTCCGTGAGTGCACCAGTATCATAGTTAAGATAGACTCTTGTGGTGCCCCATCTTCAAGTAAAATAGCAAAATTTTACTATATAGATACTGTATTTCGCAAAAATAAACAGACTTGCTTGTGCGTTAAACCTTTTATAAGTTCATATCAGTTCAATGACTACACAAACAGCCCTGGTTGTTCTCGTACGTATTTAACATGATGGTTACAAGAAGAGCATATAAAACCGAACTTCAACATAATTTAGATTAATATTAGTTCCTTGAGATCATTCGTTTACAACATAAAAGTACAAACATAATACAACCAAGGTGGGTCAGCCGGAGCTGCTGCTCATGTTAAACTTAAGTGCATAACCTCATTACCCTTTAGATAATTCAATTAGTAAAGTTCCGGACTCATCCTTTTAAGCTTTGCTGGGAAGAGTTGGCTCTAATTCTGTTAGGAGTTGTTCTGCAAAAACCTCCTACAAGTGATGCTCCTATCTCGCACCATTTATTCACGCATGACACAAAATCTATATCTAGGACTCCAGTGTTTTTCTGTGACAGAATGTATCAGTGAGAAGTAACACATATTATGATCTAAGTCACTCTATATGTAGAGATATAAGCACATATAAACAGAAGTGGCAAAATGGCCAGGTTTAGTAACAGGTTTGGGTCAAAACGGATAAAATTTGGAACTTGTCAAAACGGTAGGTGGTATGTGTTTATACACATAACTTTTATTGACCAAAACCCGACCAAATTGACCAAAAACTAACCCATAAATGCCAAATACTTGTGTTTTTGTGTTATTGAATGTGCAGGCATGGATTTATAAGTAAAGGACGAAAAATCACAAGAAAATGACAAAACGAGCACGGGATTTGGAAAAGTGTCAAAAGCCGGAGCCGGGAAAGCTAGTGGTCAAGTCAAAGCTCATAAAATCCATTAAAGTCCTCACTGTTTCAGAATTGACAAGATTGGTCCTTGGTATAAAGTTTGGAGAAAGTACACAAATGGCCCCTCTAGTTCAAGAAGTTGTCATTTTTGATCCTTTTGAAGATTAATTTTGAAGTTTTGACATCAAAGGACCCTCATCAATCAATGAATTGGCAACATGAACTCTTGGATAATATTTGTGAAGTTGACAGTTTTGGTCCTTACAAATTTAGAAAGTGCAAAGTTAGTCCCTTGGATTATTTACTAGACTACAACCGGATCCCAATTATACCATTAACCCATTAATAACNACCTTAGTCTGGGGGATTTCGGTATGTGTTTATACACATACCTTTTATTGACCAAAACCCGACCAAATTGACCAAAAACTAACCCATAAATGCCAAATACTTGTGTTTTTGTGTTATTGAATGTGCAGGCATGGATTTATAAGAAAAGGACGAAAAATCACAAGAAAATGACAAAACGAGCACGGGATTTGGAAAAGTGTCAAAAGCCGGAGCCGGGAAAGCTATTGGTCAAGTCAAAGCTCATAAAATCCATTAAAGTCCTCACTGTTTCAGAATTGACAAGATTGGTCCTTGGTATAAAGTTTGGAGAAAGTACACAAATGGCCCCTCTAGTTCAAGAAGTTGTCATTTTTGATCCTTTTGAAGATTAATTTTGAAGTTTTGACATCAAAGGACCCTCATCAATCAATGAATTGGCAACATGAACTCTTGGATAATATTTGTGAAGTTGACAGTTTTGGTCCTTACAAATTTAGAAAGTGCAAAGTTAGTCCCTTGGATTATTTACTAGACTACAACCGGATCCCAATTATACCATTAACCCATTAATGACTTTAAACCCAATACCCTTAAATCCCTTTCACCCCTACTGTTGGCCCAAACAGAAATAACATAAGCCCACCTTCCTTTTACTAAACCCGGTATCCACCACACCCTCCAACCCGACCCACAATCAAAATAAAATAAATTAACCCAATGGCGCGTTTCACTGTGTATCTTCCCCAAGGAATTACCCTGCACCTCCTCACTTTTACCCAAGATGCTAGTACGAGGTTAGCAACCTTCTGGAACCTCTGACAAGTCAGATAATGTTGTCATATCTATTCCCACGTGGCTAATTGAAGCTCAGTGATTGGTTGAAGAGACGTGGAATGAAGATAAGGATGATTCCAACGGCTAAAAATTGGTGGGATGTCGACATAGTGATAAGGACAAGGATATGTGGCCAAGAAAAGAGCTTCTGGACCCTTCTGCAAAACCCTAGCTCATCCCCTGCTCCTATATATAGAATCCCATGTCTCATAGTTATGTGTGTAGGTTTTTATGTAATGTCATGCTGTCAAATTTACTTTTGAAATGTATTCTTAGCTTAATGATCATGTAATTCCAGTTTAATGAATAAAAGTTTTTAGTTAAAGTCGTGTTTAATCTTTTTACTCCCTTGGTGTTTTATATAAATCTTAGTTAAAGTAGCTTAATTTCTGTTTAGAAAACCCCTTTTAATCTTCCTGTAGCTTTTATAAACTTTGTTTCAGTGTTTAAGCATCTTTTATAAAAACAACAAAAAAATAAGAAAAATATAAAAAATATCCAAAAAAATGTTTACTTTCTTAAAACCAGCTTGCATCCAAGCTTCTTTTCAGTAGATATCATCTTATATTAGCTTTTCTAGCTCTTATAAGTTTGATTGTAGGAGAAAATTACACAGAAAACTCAAAAACCTCAAAAAGTCAAACTGTGGTCAACCTTTGGTTCATGGTGAATTCTGGTGGAACATTGATAGCTTGAGACAGAAAGGGAAGGTCTCAGCCTATCTTAAAGATAGGCAAGCTTAGTGAACCCCCTCTGTTTGAGCTGAGGGGGATGCTTTTGTAAGATCTCATTTCAATTTTCCTACCTTAGTATACTTAATTGCTTGTTTAGTATAGATCTCAGTTGTGTTTGTTAATTGGCTGTCTAGTTGCTGTTTATGTTCTTGTTTTAGTGGCCTATTTGATTATTAGTAGTGGTTTTGTAGCTTGCTATTAGAAACTTAATAGTTAACTGCCATATTTTAGCATAATTTGCATTTACATGTTCTTGAAGTTCTGGGTTAGATTTAATGGTTCAATTGGTCTTAAGAAAGCTTAGGGAACTTGTTTAGATCTTAATATCAGTAGCTTTAAGTATAAAAAACCAAAAACATATTGTAACTTAGAGTTTAAGGGGTGTTTGGTAGATTGCTTTACTGTCAGTTCTAGGTGTTATTCTGCTTGTTCATCTGCTTGGTCACCTCACTTAGTTCATATTAAAGCTAGATAAGTCATAAAATTTGCATACATAACTCAAAAAGTCAAACTTGAACCTTACTCTAAAATCTGCTAGCCTAAGGTGTAATCTGATCTGCTCATTGGATTGAACCTACTCATTTTGTGTTTTTGTTTGTGCTTGTAGTACTTAATCATCATTTAGAAACATATAAGAATAGATTTAGGCCATTTAAATTCACATAAGTCAAACTTAGGTAGAAAATAGAAAAGTCAAAAACTGCAGTCAAAACAATTTTTCTTTGCTGAATATTGGTGAAATTAAGGTTCAATTGGTGTGTTAAAATTGGGGCTTTTGTGTTTTTTGAGTTCTCTGCTTGGTGGTTTATCTTTTGCCCCCTTGACTTTTGCATTACCAGCTTATTTGAATGCTTTTTGATCAGTTTATAGTAGCCTGTTTTAACCTAGTTTCTGTCCAAACCTTTAAACTGTATAAGTGCTTATTGAGCTGTGTTGTGTGCTTTTCTGGCTTATCTGAGTTATTCTGAGCTTAAATATGTTGCTTGGACTGTTTCTTAGCTTGTGGTAGTTTTTTGTGCTGTTTAGCTGATTTTAGTGCTTATTTGCAACTGCTTATTAGCCCTTACTGCTTATTTAGGTTTAGTAATCTATCACATTTATTTTTCATAGGTTCTATATAATATTTTTGAATTTCCAGAAAAATTTCATAATTAATTAAGTCTATTTGCTATTTATTTTAATTAAAGATTAGTTTTAAATCAATTTAATTATTTTTAATTAATATTAATTAAAGAAAAATCCAAAAAAAAATATTTTTATTTTTAAAATCAGTTTTTAGTTAAATTAGAATTTAAAAAAGTAATTTTTCATTTTTCTTAATTATTTGCAATTTAATACATTTTAATAGTTAAATTAGAATTTAAGTTATCTTTAATCCTTTTTAATTAATAATAAATCACAAAAATACAAAAGAAATTTTATTTTAATTTTAATAATATTTTTCAGTTAATTTAGGATTTATAAAATTAAATTTTCACTTTTTAAGTTATTTTTCATATTTATTTACTATTTAAATCTTAAACAAAAATACAAAAAGAGTTTTTAATTAATTCAAATTTAAGAAAAGAAAACAAAAATATATAATTTTAATTTTCCAAAAAGTTTTTAATTACATTTAGGATTTTATAAAATTTAGTTTTCCCCCCTAACCCTTTTAATTTTATTAGTTGCTTTAAATCTCGGGATTATCCCGGGATTTGCGTTAATTACGTTTAATTTTACGTTTTTAATTAGTCTGCTTTGATTAACTGTGTTATTTACGAGTTTCCTTAATTGTAGTTTTAAAATCAACACAATCCCTTTTATTTCCCTTTTCTTTACACAAATTCACAAATCGTCAACTACGGTTCCATTCACCTTCACACGGATCACGACCCGGGTATTTCTTATTCGTTGAGAAATTACTTGGATAATATACTATACTATAAAAACGACTTAATCATTTTGGCGCCGCTGCCGGGGAAGGTTGAAGTGAATTTCGGTTTTCGTTTTTCGAATTGTGTTTTGAAAACCTTCCTTGTATATATTTTCTTATATAAAAAGTAAAAATCAAAAATATTAAACACTTTTCCTAAAGTGTTTGAAAAATACCAAAAATATAATAAACATCCTCGGTCTTCCGTTGAAGGAGGGCGGTTGTAAACCAAATAAGTTTGAACGCAAAAGAGATTGTGAAATTATTCGTTTTCGGATTACTTTAATTCTACAACCGACACCTTCGTTGTGAGTAGATTTGAAGGAAACGGTTTCGGGTGACGAATCGATCATAAAAAAATTACAAAACAAAAGAAAAAGACAAAAAATATTGTGATTTTTAAGTTTTCTTATTTATAAAAACCCAAAAATATTTTCCTTTTTAAAATTATTTTTCTTTTTAACTTTTTAAATTTTTACTTTCTTTTTGGTGTATGAACACCCGTTCTTCGTCTAACGATATCCTTTCGCCTCTTTCGGACCCCGAACGAATGATTCGACATAATCATCGGGTTGATTTTTCGAGTTTAAATAATTTCGACGATATTAGCACGAATCGTGTTCATTCCCCAACCATTGAGGAAATGAACAATAACGGGCAAAATGTTGTACCCCCGCCGGTGGGTGGTGCACAACAAAACGGGATCCCTACGGTGGGACCCCAACCCGTTTATGATTTACGTCCAATGGAAGAACAACTCCAATCACCCTTCCAAGGTGTGAGGAGGGCCATCGTGATTCCCGATATCACCCACCAATTCGAGATTAACCACGGATTACTCAATCTTATCACGGGTATATCCTTTCACGGTTTTGATCACGAAGATCCTTATGTTCACATTAGGAATTTCACCGACATTGCTGAAACAATTAAGATCAATCAAGTTCCTTATGAGGTGGTTAAGATGAAATTGTTTCCCTTTTCACTCAAAGGAGCCGCCCGAACTTGGCTAGAAAAAGAGCCCCCGAATTCGATTCATACTTGGGGTGATCTAGCAAACAAATTCATCAATCATTTCTATCCTCCTTCTAAAACTTCTAATCTTCGAACTCAAATTTTCCGGTTCCAACAAGCTTTTGATGAATCGTTCAGCGAAGCTTGGGATCGATTTAAGGATTTAATTGAAAAATGTCCTAATCACGGGTTTTCCGACTTGCATCAGATCGATACTTTCTATAACGGGTTGAATCCCGCTGATCAAGATTCCCTCAATTCTGCTGCGGGTGGAAATTTGTTGTCCAGGAACACTCAAGAAGCTTTCACAATCATTGAAAACAAAGCTAGAGTGAGGACTTCTAGATGCAAACCCAAGTCTCGAGTACTAGCAGCAAATCTAATGACGACATGATGAACGCTCTCACGACTCTTACCAAACAAATCGGTTTACTAGTCAAAGATAAAGAAAAAGAAAAACCGTCTCAAACCGTCAATGTTATTAATCAAAGTTGTGAAACGTGTGGTGGTCCACATCCGTATTATGAGTGTCCGGCAACCGGCGCCTTTGCTCACGAGAGCGTGTATGCTGCAAACACGGGTGGTAACGGTTACCAACCCCAAGGAGATCGGAATCTCCTCAGCTACCGTTCTAGCAATTATCTTGGACCACCCGGTTTTAATAATCCGCCTCAAAACCAAAATGTGCCAAATCGTAACAATCAATTCAACCAAAATCAAAATCGTGTTAACAATGGTTTTCAAAATCCAGGAAATTTTAATCAAGGACAAAATCGTGGAAATTTTCAACATCAAGGAAATAACCAAGGCCCGATTCAAGGGAATTCTCAAAATGTTAATCATGGAAATTTTCAAAATTATAAGCAAGGTTTTCATCAAAACAACCGAGGACAAAATTTCAATAATCAAAATCAAGCTTTGAATCAAAACCAATCGTCCTCGGATGAAATGCTCAATCAATTTATGCAAAAACAAGAGGAAATGAATAAAATGATGCTTAATCAAATGGCCGAACTTAAGAAGTCTTTAAATGATCACGACAAGAAGTGGTGTTTCATATAAGGGACCCACGGCTCCGGCTACCTCGTCCTCTTCTTTTCCTCCTAAGGTGGTCGACCGTGAAACCGAGGCGACAACGGATACAGAACTTCCTATTAATAATGGAAGGACCGAAGACATCCAACCTCCGGTTGTCCATACGTCTAAAGGAAATGAAAATGTGTCTAAAGGAAAGGAAAAAGTCACTTTTGAACAAGATGAACCAGTTAAAACTAGACTTCCTTACCCTTCTCGTTTAAATGATCAAAAGCACCGCGAGAAAACAAACCATCAAATGGAAAAGTTTTATCAAATATTTCAAGATCTTCGTTTTGACTTAAGTCTCGCGGATGCCATTGTTTTAATGCCAAAATTTGCATCAATAATTAAAAGTTTGTTGAATAATAAGGAAAAGTTATTTGAAATGGCTAAAACACCTTTGAATGAGAACCGCTCGGCTGTGCTACTTAAGAAGCTTCCCGAAAAGCTAGGAGATCCCGGCAAATTCTTAATTCCGTGTAACTTTCCAGGTATGGGTCAATGCTTCGCCTTGGCCGATCTTGGTGCTAGCATTAGCCTTATGCCAAAATCGATGTGGAAGAAATTATCTCTTCCCGATCCTACTCCCACATGCATGACCCTCGAGCTCGGCGATCGCTCTACTTCTCGTCCCATCGGGATAGCCGAGGATGTCATCGTCAGTGTTGGAAAGTTCCATTTTCCCGCCGATTTTGTAATTGTTGATTTTGATGCTGATCCAAGGGTTCCTCTCATTCTTGGGAGAGGTTTTCTAAAGACCAGTCACGCTTTGATTGATGTTTACGAAGAAGAGATTACTTTGTGCGACGGAAGTGAGGCCATCACTTTTAACTTGGATCAAACGGCGAGATACTCCTCCACCGATGAATGTGCATCCGTTAACCGAATCGATGTTATTGATGAAGTTTCGGAGGAGTATTCTCAAGAGCTACTCGGTTTTTCTCATGACGTTTCAAGTGGCAATCCCACTTCTGATTCTTCTATCCCCATTAATGATTCTTCCTCTTCTTTTCCCGATGATAATTCTTCTTTTTCTACCCCTAATGATGATTCTTCTTCTTCTTCACTTGCTATTTCTTCTATACCAATCCTTTCCGATCCTTCCCCTTCCCTTACTCCATTTGAGGGAAGTGATTTCATCTTGGAAGAGATCGAGACTTATCTTTCTGCTGAATCAGTTTCACCGGAAATTGATCAATCTGATATCGATGTCGAGGGAGATATTCTTTTGCTTGAAAAACTCTTGAATGAGGATCCGTTTTCGCCTCTCCCTCCAAAAGACATCTACGTTGAAGAAGTTAAGCAAATTGAGCCGTCTAACGAAAATCCTCCGGAGCCCGAGCTCAAGGATTTACCTCCTCATCTTGAGTACGCCTTCTTGGAAGGGACCGACAAACTCCCCGTTATCATTTCAAAACACCTTCAAGATGAGGAGAAGAACCGTCTCGTTGATGTGCTTAAGAAGCATAAGAATGCCATCGCTTGGCGTATTTCCGACATAAAGGGCATAGACCCTCGTTTTTGCACTCATAAGATTTTACTTGAAAATGATTCTAAGCCGTCCGTCCAACAACAACGACGGGTTAACCCAAAAATCCACGAAGTGATCAAAAATGAAGTTATCAAATTACTCGACGCCGGGTTGATTTACCCCATTTCCGATAGCTCATGGGTTAGCCCGGTCCATTGTGTTCCTAAGAAAGGCGGTGTGACCGTCGTTACTAATGATGATAATGAGCTTATTCCCACACGTCTCATCACGGGATGGAGAGTGTGTATTGATTATCGAAAGCTTAATGAAGTGACTCGTAAGGACCATTTCCCACTTCCTTTCATGGATCAAATGCTAGAACGTCTAGTGGGAAATGAGTTCTATTTTTTTCTTGATGGTTTTTCCGGATACTTTCAGATACCCATTGACCCTCACGATCAAGAAAAGACCACCTTCACTTGCCCTTATGGGACGTTTGCTTATCGACGTATGCCCTTTGGCTTATGTAATGCTCCAGGCACGTTCCAAAGGTGCATGATGGCCATTTTCCAAGAAATGATCGGGAAGTCTATGGAAGTATTCATGGATGACTTCTCGGTCTATGGAAATTCTTTTACCACTTGCCTCTCCCATTTAGAAAAGATGCTAAAACAGTGCGAAGACACCAACTTGGTTTTAAATTGGGAGAAATGCCATTTCATGGTTAAAGAGGGTATAATTCTCGGCCATAAGATTTCCAAAGCCGGGATTGAGGTAGATAGAGCCAAAGTCGATGTGATCGCAAAATTACCTCATCCCACGACCGTTAAGGGAATCCGAAGTTTCCTCGGTCATGCCGGCTTCTATAGACGATTTATACAAGACTTTTCTAAGAATAAGTGCTTATTAGCTTAAAAATATTTTTGGGTAAAGGGGAGTAAAATAAGCTCTTATTGAAACTGCTTTTTAGCCCAACTGCTTATTTAGGTTTAGTAATCTGTCACATTTATTTTTCATAGGTTCTAAATAATACTTTTAATTTCCAGAAAAATTTCATAATTAATTAAGTCCATTTGCTATTTATTTTAATTAAAGTTAGTTTTAAATCAATTTAATTAGTTTTTAATTAATATTAATTAAAGAAAAATCCAAAAAAAATATTTTTATTTTTAAAATCAGTTTTTAGTTAAATTAGAATTTTAAAAAAGTAATTTTTCATTTTTCTTAATTATTTGCAATTTAATACATTTTAATAGTTAAATTAGAATTTAAGTTATCTTTAATCCTGTTTAATTAATAATAAATCACAAAAAGACAAAAGAAATTTTATTTTAATTTCAATAATGGTATTCAGTTAATTTAGATTTTATTAAATTAAATTTTCACTTTTTAAGTTAATTTTCATATTTATTTACTATTTAAATCTTAAACAGAAATACAAAAAGAGTTTTTAATTAATTCAAATTAAAGAAAAGAAAACAAAAATATATAATTTTAATTTTCCAAAAAGTTTTTAATTACATTTAGGATTTTATAAAATTTAGTTTTTCCCCGTAGCCCTCTTAATTTTATTAGTTGCTTTAAATCTCGGGATTAGCCTGGGATTTGCGTTAATTACGTTTAATTTTACGTTTTTAATTAGTGTGCTTTGATTACGTGTGTTATTTACGTGTTTCCTTAATTGTAGTTTTAAAATCAACACAATCCCTTTTATTTCACTTTTCTTTACACAAATTCACAAATCGACAACTACGGTTCCATTCACCTTCACACGGATCACGACCCGGGTATTTCTTATTCGTTGAGAAATTACTTGGATAATATACTATACTATAAAACGATTTAATCATTTTGGCGCCGCTGCCGGGGAAGGTTGAAGTGAATTTCGGTTTTCGTTTTTTCGAATTGTGTTTTGAAAACCTTCCTTGTATATATATTTTCTTATATAAAAAGTAAAAAAAAAAAAAAAATCAAAAATATTAAACACTTTTCCTAAAATGTTTGCAAAATACCAAAAATATAATAAACATCCTCGGTCTTCCGTTGAAGGAGGGCGGTTGTAAACCAAATAAGTTTGAACGCAAAAGAGATTGTGAAATTATTCGTTTTCGGATTACTTTAATTCTACAACCGACACTTTCGTTGTGAGTAGATTTGAAGGAAACGTTTTCGGGTGACGAATCGATCATAAAAAAATTACAAAACAAAAGAAAAAGACAAAAATATTGTGATTTTTAAGTTTTCTTATTTATTAAAAACCAAAAATATTTTCCTCTCTAAATTTATTTTTCTTTTTAACTTTTTAAATTTTTACTTTCTTTTTGGTGTATGAACACCCGTTCTTCGTCTAACGACATTCTTTCGCCTCTTTCGGACCCCGAACGGATTATTCGACATAATCATCGGGTTGATTTTTCGAGTTTAAATAACTTCGACGATATTAGCACGAATCGTGTTCGTTCCCCAACCGTTGAGGAAATGAACAATAACGGGCAAAATGATGTACCCCCGCCGGTGGGTGGTGCACAACAAAACGGGATCCCTCCGGTGGGACCCCAACCCGTTTATGATCTACGTCCGATGGAAGAACAACTCCAATCACCCTTCCAAGGTGTGCGGAGGGCCATCGTGATTCCCGATATCCCACACCAATTCGAGATTAACCACGGATTACTCAATCTTATCACGGGTATATCCTTTCACGGTTTTGATCACGAAGATCCTTATGTTCACATTAGGAATTTCACCGACATTGCTGAAACAATTAAGATCAATCAAGTTCCTTATGAGGTGGTTAAGATGAAATTGTTTCCCTTTTCACTCAAAGGAGCCGCCCGAACTTGGCTAGAAAAAGAGCCCCCGAATTCGATTCATACTTGGGGTGATCTAGCAAACAAATTCATCAATCATTTCTATCCTCCTTCTAAAACTTCTAATCTTCGAACTCAAATTTTCCGATTCCAACAAGCTTTTGATGAATCGTTCAGCGAAGCTTGGGATCGATTTAAAGATTTAATTGAAAAGTGTCCTAATCACGGGTTTTCCGACTTGCATCAGATCGATACTTTCTATAACGGATTGAATCCCGCTGATCAAGATTCCCTCAATTCTGCTGCGGGTGGAAATTTGTTGTCCAGGAACACTCAAGAAGCTTTCACCATCATTGAAAACAAAGCTAGAGTGAGGACTTCTAGATGCAAAACCCAAGTCTCGAGTACTAGCAGCAAATCTAATGACGACATGTTGAATGCTCTCACAACTCTTACCAAACAAATCGGTTTACTCGTCAAAGATAAAGAAAAAGAAAAACCGTCTCAAACCGTCAATGTTATTAACCAAAATTGTGAAACGTGTGGTGGTCCACATCCGTACTATGAGTGTCCGGCAACCGGTGCCTGTGCTCACGAGAGCGTGTATGCTGCAAACACGGGTGGTAACGGTTACCAACCCCAAGGAGATCGGAATCTCCTCAGCTACCGTTCTAGCAATTATCTTGGACCACCCGGTTTTAATAACCCGCCTCAAAACCAGAATGTGCCAAATCGTAACAATCAATTCAATCAGAATCAAAATCGTGTTAACAATGGTTTTCAAAATCCGGGAAATTTTAATCAAGGACAAAATCGTGGAAATTTTCAACATCAAGGAAATAACCAAGGCCCGATTCAAGGGAATTCTCAAAATGTTAATCATGGAAATTTTCAAAATTATAATCAAGGTTTTCAGCAAAACAACCGAGGACAAAATTTCAATAATCAAAATCAAGCTTTGAATCAAAACCAAACGTCCTCGGATGAAATGCTCAAGCAGTTTATGCAAAAACAAGAGGAAATGAATAAAATGATGCTTAATCAAATGGCCGAACTTAAGAAGTCTTTAAATGATCGACCCTCGGGCTCGGGTACTACGTCTCTTCCAAGCAACACGATCGCTAACCCGAGGGGCGATGTTAAGGCGATCACGACAAGAAGTGGTGTTTCATATAAGGGACCCACGGCTCCGACTACCTCGTCCTCTTCTTTTCCTCCTAAGGTGGTCGACCGTGAAACCGAGGTGACAACGGATACGGAACTTCCTATTAATAATGGAAGGACCGAAGACATCCAACCTCCGGTTGTCCATACGTCTAAAGGAAATGAAAATGTGTCTAAAGGAAAGGAAAAAGTCACTTTTGAACAAGATGAACCAATTAAAACTAGACTTCCTTACCCTTCTCGTTTAAATGATCAAAAGCACCGCGAGAAAACAAACCATCAAATGGAAAAGTTTTATCAAATATTTCAAGATCTTCGTTTTGATTTAAGTCTCGCGGATGCCGTTGTTTTAATGCCAAAATTTGCATCAATAATTAAAAGTTTGTTGAATAATAAGGAAAAGTTATTTGAAATGGCTAAAACACCTTTGAATGAGAATTGCTCGGCTGTGTTACTTAAGAAGCTTCCCGAAAAGCTAGGAGATCCCGGCAAATTCTTAATTCCGTGTAACTTTCCGGGTATGGGTCAATGCTTCGCCTTGGCCGATCTTGGTGCTAGCATTAGCCTTATGCCAAAATCGATGTGGAAGAAATTATCTCTTCCCGATCCTACTCCCACGTGCATGACCCTCGAGCTCGCCGATCGCTCTACTTCTCGTCCCATCGGGATAGCCGAGGATGTCATCGTCAGTGTTGGAAAGTTCCATTTTCCCGCCGATTTTGTAATTGTTGATTTTGATGCTGATCCAAGGGTTCCTCTCATTCTCGGGAGAGGTTTCCTAAAGACCAGTCACGCTTTGATTGATGTGTACGAAGAAGAGATTACTTTGCGCGACGGAAGTGAGGCCATCACTTTTAACTTGGATCAAACGGCGAGATACTCCTCCACCGATGAATGTGCGTCCGTTAACCGAATCGATGTTATTGATGAAGTTTCGGAGGAGTATTCTCAAGAGCTACTCGGTTTTTCTCATGACGTTTCAAGTGGCGATCCCACTTCTTCCTCTTCTATCCCCATTAATGATTCTTCCTCTTCTTTTCTCAATGATAATTCTTCTTTTTCTACCCCTAATGATGATTCTTCTTCTTCTTCACTTGCTATTTCTTCTATACCAATCCTTTCCGATCCTTCCCCTTCCCTTACTCCGTTTGAGGGAAGTGATTTCATCTTGGAAGAGATCGAGACTTATCTTTCTGTTGAATCAGTGTCACCGAAAATTGATCAATCTGATATAGATGTCGAGGGAGATATTCTTTTGCTTGAAAAACTCTTGAATGAGGATCCGTTTTCACCTCTCCCTCCAAAAGACATCCACGTTGAAGAAGTTAAGCAAATTGAGCCGTCTAACGAAAATCCTCCGGAGCCCGAGCTCAAGGATTTACCTCCTCATCTTGAGTACGCCTTCTTGGAAGGGACCGACAAACTCCCCGTTATCATTTCTAAACACCTTCAAGATGAGGAGAAGAACCGTCTCGTTGATGTGCTTAAGAAGCATAAGAATGCCATCGCTTGGCGTATTTCCGACATAAAGGGCATAGACCCTCGTTTTTGCACTCATAAGATTTTACTTGAAAATGATTCTAAGCCGTCCGTCCAACAACAACGACGGGTTAACCCAAAAATCCACGAAGTGATCAAAAATGAAGTTATCAAATTACTCGACGCCGGGTTGATTTACCCCATCTCCGATAGCTCATGGGTTAGCCCGGTCCATGATGAGTGTGCAAATACTCATCATTTCTATCACATTTAGACTGCCAAAACATCTGAAAACACACAGAAATACCTTAAAATACATAAAATATCATAAAAATATGTTTTTATGTGTTTCAGATACAAAAGGATTGAAAACTGATGAAAAACAGTCAAGTTTGCATAATTGACAGTTTCAGTCCCT